>JAANQP010000118.1:0-292967 GCA_011320165.1 Fusarium protoensiforme
TACTTACTTATTATATATATTACTTTATTAATAATCTTATAATTATTTAAATATATATATATTAATCTAGGCTTAAAATATATTATTAGTCTTTTATACTAGAAATACATAATATCCTAAACTAAGATATATTACTTAGTTCCCCTATCCCTTCATAAGCAATAAAATCTGAGACAAGACCAGTCAGGAGATTATCAACCGCATCTGACATGCCTGCATCTGAGATTTCAGCCATCCACTGAGTAAAACTTCCTGACGCAATATCACGTGGATCGATCGTCGAGAGCTGCACACCTGACTGCTCGCTACCTCCATCTGCCATCATCTTGTTGGTGCGGCTGCAGAGAGCCTCAAAGATGTCTCTATAGGGAGCGGCGCTCTTGAACCGCTCAGCTATCACTGCCAGAAGCATCGTGCAACTTGTGAGTGTGCTGCTCATCTCGTTTAGTGAAGTTTTGTGACGGACGGCTGCCGATGTCCAGAGACAATGTAGGTATGTTAACCCGGCGGAGAAAATGACGTGAAGAGTACCCCAGGTGCAATTTACCGGTTTCCCAATGTATAACCGCCGATTCTTCAAGCAGATGCTCTCGGCAGCAGAAGCACATTGCTGGAATACGTCATCATTTGCACCCTCTGAATGATCAATCAGTTGGCCTCGGTAGAGCATGATGATAGTCTCACTGTAGCTGAGATCATACCAATCCTGGGTTGCGAGGATTGACAAGGCAGCTCCAGTCCGTGGTGGTATTGGAGGAGTGGAAGCAAGCCAAGCGTCAATCTCTGCCCGAAATAGAGGAATTCGATCGTCACGGGCTATATTATCCATGTTGCTATTCACGTCTGAATACAAAGACGCGTGTAGACGTGCCCAGATATGGCGGAGTCGAAAGACGTGAAGTGCAGTTGACATGGTTGTAGAGCAATCACTGCCGGGGCTCCGCGGTTCTCCTAGGATACCCGTCTCGGTTATATTCGAGTCATCGATATCCAATGGGAACTGAGTGTCCAATCCAAGTCAGTAGTTGCCCAAGTTCTGCGAGAGGCCACCTACCTCGGCATCAACCTCTTGTAGAGGAATGCCTAAAGGGCGCCCTAGAATCAATGCTGCGTAGCAGTCAACCCCAAAAGCACACCAAAAGGCTCTCTTCCGCATTTCAAGTCGTAGGGGGTCTGTTGTAGACCCAAAACGATTGACGCTGCGGTGATATCCAAGTTCAATGCATTGACGAAGTGCTAAGCCAGACAGTTTCCTACATCGTTATCAGTCCACCCCGTTCTGACCATTATGGAGCAACCCACCAGATGGATGGACCTCGAGAGCTTCTAAGAGAATACATGGTGTAGCAAAGGATGGCTTGTATGGCTTCTAGGTTGTTGCGTGATAAAATATCGTCGATATAAAACTGTGCTGATACGTAAAGTTGCTGAAGAAGCATCAGCGGCGATTGCTACATGATTCCAGATTTAACTTACCTGCGGCAGTGATCCTGAGTTTGACAGCAGCAAGGCTCCAACAGCATACACCTACAACGTTTAGTCATGGCGTCGGCAGGTCGAGTTGAAGACGTAGCTTACCATATTGACAAAGAACAGTGGGACGGGATCAAACTCCAGCTCTCCGATGGTGTTGGATGGCCTGACAAGCGCGTCTTCCCAGCGCCTGAACGTGGGCTCATGTAGAAAGGGGTACTGAGGATGAATATTCTCAAAGTAGGCGTTGCTCAGAGAGACACCTAGCTCATAATCAGGTAGGAAACACGGAGATGGTGCTGCTGCTACATCATCTTGATGGGCATCCAAAGACTCCGAATGGTTTCCTGGAAAAGGTTGACGGAGTGAAGCGTGTATCACGCGTGAGAAGGAGAAGACAGATGATGGACCCAAATAGTGCGGTGCTTCTCCATCAGCTGTCATACCCAGGAGGGCGACTTTGCTCGACAATTCGCTGGCGCTATCGTCGTCGTCCTTTGTCTGAGATACCGTCGGGGAAGGGCCACTGGCTGTATCCTCCGTTCTCGGAGCTGCAGCTGGCGGAGTAGTGTTTCCCTGGCGCGTTCTCCGTAGTAGGTCCTCAAGATATGCAACCTTTCCTTCTAATGTTTCTACGTAATTCCGCGGCTGGTGTCTTCTTGTCCCTGGGTCTTCGACGAGACAAGCTGTGGCAATATGAGCATGAAGTAAAGACTGCCGCCTCTCTATGATTTACCAATGTCAAAACGTTGGCAGTTCACACAGGATGGGACCTGGTTATCACACTATGTAGATCAATACGGCATTCCAAGTTCGTCATGACCCTTCGTACCTTCAATTTCCGTTCTTTGCAGTTGATGCAAGCTAATTGTGCTCTTGGGCCGGTACGGATCCGCCGGGGGCCGGGTAATACCTGCCTGTGACCAAGATTCTGCATCTTGGTGTCGAGGTCTGAGGAGACGATGGTGATCTTCCAGGTCACCAAGCCCTTGTTGAAAAGTTGGCACTTATTTCAATCAGCTGGGCATCCAAGACGTCATCAATCTTATCAGTTACATCTTGTACCGGTTGTTAAGCCGGCGGCTTCAGGTATTTTCTTATCAGATACGGAGTACTTCCCCGCTCTCTGCTCTCATTGGATGACCGTATAGTTCCGTGGAAAGTTCCGAGGAAAGTTCCCACTAATGTTAAATATTTTGAAGTCTCCCAAGTTTTCATTGGCTTCCCGGAAGAATGCGGTTACCGTAGAAACTCAGCCATTGGTCGCAGGCTGGGCAACAATACGCATGTGCATCCTACGAATTCACTGACTCAACACTCTGACTCGTGCCCTGACAAACTGCATCTTCCTAAAGTTAGGAACTAATTTAGATGTGTTCTTAAGATCTCTATAGTTTCTCTTCGTAAATATAGCACTGGGCCGATAAACAAGCCTCATTAGATGTAAAGAAGTTGATCTGTGTTGAAACGAGGGGGGAGTCTTGGATGGGGATCTTTATGCTCCTTCTTTTATCTACTACGGGCTATTTCAATCGCGACTGAGCCTAAACTTTGACCTACATACAAGAGAGCACACAGTGGAGTATCTCCTTGACTGCGCGAAGGCTCCTAGACGGTACCAGTCTCCACTGCGAGGGCACTATCTAAGTCGCTCGCTGGCTTAGTAGTAGCATGTTAGCCCCATATCTCGATTTGGGTGAGGGAAGAGATGTGCTAATCGTAATTGGCTGAGACCCCTGCAAGATACCCAATGGGAGCCTTCGCACAGTCAAGGAGATAGCCTACAAGGACGACTTCAATTGGGTTTCCTCCAGCCCCATCTTGGCGACCTCCTGAGCCACGCCCCAGCAGAGTTCGTATCCCGCTCCGCCAGCTCCATACGCATGAATGAGCTTAACTACACGGCGGTGGTTGCTTTCACCGCTTTGCGTAGTTGAAAGATGAAGAGGCTCGGAAGACAATCGCAGCCCTCCTTTTCGCTCGGGTCTTCTTCCAACAATGTCTCTAATGACATCAAACTTCGAGTTTGCGTTCAAGATGGCGGGGTACATCTTCGCCGCTTGGGTCAAGAGACGGTTTCTTGTCTCCCGTGATGCTCTTGCGGACCAGTTGTTAGGTTCCTTCGTGCCTCCAATGATGGTGCCACCTTCAAGCGGCCGAGGAATAATAAAGGTCCATGAACCGTCTTTGTTCTGTTGTGTGATGGTTTTGTCGCAGGGGTTGCTAACAAGGCAAGTTTGGCCTACATTGATGAATCAATAACTGCTGGCAGCGAAGAGGGGATCGGGGATACAAAAAAGGACGACCAGGGAGAAATATATGCAGGCTGGTAAAAGACCGAACAGCTAAAAACTGACCTCTAACAGGGAACACATCAGGATCCCCGAAGCCCACTCCCGAGCAGTTCACAACCACCTGGGCGTTTGGAGCAAGGCTTGCGGCCTCGGTTAGACTAGTGAGCTTCAAACGCATCGTCTTCCCACCACGGAGAACAAAACGACGGAGTAGAAAGACACAATAGACGGGCGGGTTTAGGCACCATGCCTGGTACTTGCTTCCGAACTTGATGTTGGGCTGCAGTTCATGCTGTTGGAGTAGCTGAAACCCTTCGGCTTTGGAGTAGCCACCTTGCAACTTCAGATACTCTTCAGGAGGGTCTTCCAAGTAGTCGAAGGCATCCACGAACTCGATCCCTGCCTCGGGGTATGTCTTGGACTGTGCGCGGAAAACGTCCCAGGTGGCTTGCTCGAGCTTTCGGTCGCGGACTTGGCGAGGTGTCGTACAGGGCGCAATTCGAGAGTGAGCCCCTGCCCAAGGAGAGGCATAATTGATGGATTCGTCGCCCGGAAACTCCGTGGCAACGATGGTGATGCATCCGCGGGGCTTGTTTGCCGCCAATCTTTCCTGAAGTTCCAAGGCCGCCGTGATACCTAGGATTCCCGCTCTAGTGTGTCGGATTAATTAGCGATATTTCATTGCCAATGGAATAGCAAGTCAATGGATGACAGCAAGGAGGTCAATAACAAGTGAATGTGTATGGGCTGAGGCTGAGGCTTGTCTCCTTACCCAACAACGACAATCAGACAGGACTGGTCCATGTTGGCGGGCTATTAGCGATAAAACTCTCTCCTGACGGATAACAAAGCCTTTTGGTACTTTCGGTGCGGATCGAGGTTTTGTGACGTAGATAATATTGCGCGTTTGACTTCCCTAGGCACTAAGGGAATCTTGGAAACGGCGGTTGATAAGAGGTTTCTTGGTAGTTGTAGCCAGAGGGTCGGGTTGTCTTGTAGTGTGCCCGAGAGATCAGAACCCACTTCTGCCTCAGCTGTTAGTCGAGGACGCAAGAGCAGCCGCTTGCATTCCAGTGCGAAGCAATACCCAAGCTTGGCTTAGCCTCCGAAGGTGACCGGCATCATGCAAGTGATTATCAAGACCATACCCCGTCTTGACCCTGGTGCAACCCGAGTCATGCAGCAGTTCACCTGCACTTTCTCAGATGTAAAAGAAGGCCCAATTTTGGCCTAGGGCCTGATCGTAGAAAGGGGAGATGTCGCCCAGAACGCGGGGAAGATTTGCTCACTGATACGTTGTTGAAAGACTATTGGCCGCTCGTATTCTTCCGAAAACGCCTTTGTATTATTGGCTGGGTGAAGAGGAGAAGAATTTGCTAGGACCTTGCGGGACTAGGAATGGCCGAACCTAGTCCCGGCCCCCGTTGGCATTGTTCGGCATCATGATGCACCCCAATAAGTTACCAGACATACAGATTCATGTATAAGAAGAAACAGGCCTCCTTTACCTTGCCTGACTTTCTGACCTGTCAGTAGTCTTCTCTCATCTTGTCTCAAAACCGTCAGCAACATGCCTACTTCTTCCCCAAGTCAGAAAAACCCACCTAGCTCTCATGCCATGAGCAACAAAGGGACTCAAAACCCTACCGACCAAAAGCTCCAGACAGAATCTGCCCCTTCTGCCGACATCCATGCTGGAAGCACCATACTGTTCCCTCCTGGCACCGTACGCCTCGAGGATCCGGATGCTGCCGCAGGTCGCGAGGGCATTATCCTCCAACCGCGACCGACCGAAGACCCGAATGATCCGTTGAACTGGCCAAACTGGCGCAAGTACATCAATTTTGGACTTGTCAGCTTCTATGTCCTGATGGTCTCTGAGTTTATCAACTCTGCTGGCCCGACCTGGGGTCCGATGCAGAAAGAACTGGGGTTTAGCGATGAGGCCCTGACCGCGAGCTATGCCATCGGGTGCGCATTTCTCGCCGTTGGCGCTGTTCTGCTTGTTCCCTTTGCTCTCAAATTCGGTCGCCGGCCCCTTTACCTTCTCAGCTCCTTGGTTCAAACTGGCGTGGGCATCTGGTCAGCCAAGATCCAAAATGTGCCTGACCTCCTCCTGGTCAATGCCATCAACAACGTTTTCGGAGCGCTGGCCGAGGTCATCGTGCAAATGACCATCGCAGACGTCTTCTTCATTCATCAGCGTGGCACCTTGAATAGCATCTACATCTGGTTCTGGCAGATATCTGTCTCCCTTGGCCCATTCATCGCCGGCTACATTACTACAGGTCAAGGTTGGAGATGGGTCTGGTGGTGGAATGCCATCCTTTTTGGTGCTTTCTTCATCATTGTCTGTTTCTGTTATGAAGAGACTAAATACTGCGCTGGGCATTCACCTGCATCTGTTCAGTCCTCGAAGAGTGGCCACAACCAAGACGTTCAAGATGATTCAAAACCAGGAGCAGACGGACCCGGGCCAACCTCGGTCGCAGTCGAGGAGGGTTCACAGTATAACCCATATGCTGTCAGGATCAACTACAACATTCCCAAGAAGACGTACTGGCAACGACTGGCACTTACATCTATCACGCCATCTTCTGGTGGCCTTAAAACCCTCCTTAGCCACATGTACCAGCCTCTAATTCTTCTTACCACTGTTCCGGCGGTTGCCTATACCGCACTCGCCTATGGCATCTTGACTGCAACGTCGGATGTCATGTCGACAACACTCTCGCTCTACATGACCAAACCGCCATACAGTTTTGCGCCCAACGAAATCGGCCTCATGAATCTATCCAAGTTAGTTGGCAGTACAATCGGCACTCTGATTGTCGGCCCTGTCAGTGATGCTTTGATTCTATGGCTCGCCCGTCGGAATAACGGCATATACGAACCGGAAACACGGTTGTGGAGTCTTGTCCCTTTTCTTCCTCTAATCCCTACCGGGGCGTTACTTTTTGGACTTGGTCTACAGAATGGTCTACAATGGCCTATTATTGCTGTCGGTTTGGCACTCTACAAGCTTGGTATGTCGCCAGTGAACAGCATCACTATCACCTACCTCACCGATTCCTACCAGGAAGTAAGTTTGCAACCAATCTTGGGCCCTCTTTGAACATGTTGAGGCTAAGAGAAGTAGGTCATTGGTGATGCATTAGTTGGCGTCACCATCATCCGCAACACCTTTAGCACCGCCTTTATTTTCGCTCTCGACCCATGGATTCGTTCTGTGGGCATCCAATGGGTCCTTATAACGATTGTTCTGATCACTACCGTGATTCTCTCCTTGACCGGCGTTTTGATCAAGTACGGGAAGGCATTTCGCGCACACACCGCTGAGAGATACCAGCGTTACGCGCTCCTTCAGTACAAGGAGAGATAAACCGTTTCGAGAAGGTTGGCATGGGAGCAGCATCAGGGGGTCCTGGGCTGGCGCACATTTATATCATCCGACATGAACTAGCAGTTCTTGTTTGTATATTTGGTGTTTAGGGCGGTTGGAGAGGAGAGACTTTGTAGTATCTAGTGCAACAAACCTGCCGTCTGATCAGGATTTGGCTTTGACAAGAAAGTAAACTGCCGAGATAATGGACACCAACACAAGACGTCACATATGGAGCCACATTTGTCGATACCCACCTCCGGCTCAGAATTGTGTTGTGGAGGATCGACGAGCAAGACGTCGTCTAGCAGTGACAGGGCAGGATCCTTGCGTCCGTTGTGAGGATGGGGCTGAGGTCAGGTCATAACTCAACATGAAACCAACCCTGCAATCTTGTATGGAGCTAATGGGAAACCTCGACTTTGGTAACCAACTACCTTGTAAACCCCCTGTAAGGCTAGACGAGAAAAGCTTCTACATGAGGAGGTACTGTTTGAGCATTGCGCTTGCACCATTCTCTTGAAATAACCCCAATCTAAAAATCCTTGGACGGATTCTTCAGCTGCAGCATCTGGTCCGTGGGTGGCTATACGAGCCGACTTGATGGACTGGGGTCAACCAACACCACGCCAAAACGCCCGAAGGATCGGGTCTAATCTCCAGATGTTTCAAGATGCCCAAGATGCATTTAAGCTGTTTCTTCCCAACTCTGGAATCAATTTCCTCCCAATTTATTCACTTCTACTATAATTCATATTCATTTCACCATGGTGTACAGTTCTCTTGTTCATGCTGCCGCTTATCTCTCAAGGCGAGCCGACAGGTCTGAATCGGTCGCCGAGGAGCCATGGACCGACGAGCAATGTGTGGGCCATCCCATCACACATGATGTTCACTATCCTCGCCAAGGAGTCACTGTTTATACGGGAAAACAGATCCTTCTCTCATGGCAGAGTGATTTCAACGTGACTGGGAAGCTCACTCAAAAGTGGAGTGCCGAACTCAGAGACTTTACCAACATGAGCTTCCCTGAGGCGTGGAGATACCAAATCTTCTGTAAGTAAAGGTTGATCACTTATCCACTGCTCAATGTTTCTCACAAAGGCTCAGCCAACGTCACATTCAACTATCCATCTGACGATTGGAAGCTGTGGAACCGGGAATGCGAGGAGTACTGGACCTTGATTGACCGCAACTGGACAATCCCCGAGGATCTGGACTTGAAGAGCGGCAAGTTTGCTGTGATTTTCAGAAACGAGACGAATCCGGCAAACAGGACCTCTGTCCTCAGCGACCTGTTCTTTATCGAAAACAACCAAACTTCCACCACGACGGCGCCTACCCAAACTGTTACCGTCACTATCGCGACGCCAGCGGCGACGGACGGGGGCGCAGAAACGGCTGAAAACACACCAGCGCCGACTAATGATGCAGTTCTCTCATCGGGGGTCAAGACTGGCATCAGCATTGGCGTTGCGGCGCTGACGTCTTTGTTGCTGCTTGGTCTTTAGATGTTCTGGTGAACAAGTGCCTGCTGCGTTGGACATTATTCTGGAGGGATGGAGTCTTTGAGGCTGTCCTGGTTGGCAGAACCCTTGCTGGTTGATGGGTAATTTCTTTCTTTTTCTTTGTGCAAAAATCAGTTTAGATATCCATGGCGAGTCCGACGTGGGCTTGAGAACACCATTTCACATGTTCAATGCAATTCTGTCATACCTTAGTCTTTACGGTGTTTTGCAGCATTGGGTTTTAATGCTGTCATGTAGTCACAACTGTATTTTTTTATATTGTACCCGATAAATCCTCTTGGAGGCGTCATCAAAGACAACAATACCTTAGTCTTGCCATATATTCATCGCTGTATGCTCAATGTTTAAGATTATGTTACTACGTTACAATAGTACACCTTGAATCCAGATCAGGACACCATACCTCTTGTTCCAAGACCACTAAAGTCCAAACAAAGAGAAGATGACATGTTCACAACTCGAACACTCACAATCTGAAGAGGACGGCGCTCTAAACAAAGGATGCTAGTTTTATTCAAGAGGCATAAGAACAAGAGATATTTCTCGTTATTTTATTGCTTGGTCATTATTCACTCATCATTCATAGTAGACAAGCAACTAAAAACTCACAATGTCTCGAGCTACTTCATCCCAAAGTGACGAAAAAGCTCCGGTCCAAAGCAAGGATGGGCCCCTTGATGGCTGGACTATCACTAACCCCCATGGCTACATTACCGCTGGCTGGTCTTGCTCCCGGCCTCTCAAAAACTATGAGATGAAGTACAAGATGCCCGATGGCAAGAATCGACGAACCGAGGCCGATGACGCCAACTGCCGATGCCGCAACATGAACCCCAATTCGGCAGACAACTGCGAGCTCTGCTTTGCTCGGTTCGATGTGGGTATAGAGGCCCTGGATAAGGATGGGAAGGCGATTGCAACGCTCAAGATGATTACAGAGAGGGGCGATTATTTCTGGCAGTATTCGAAGGAGTACCCGAATTATAATCCCAATCTTACATGGAACTGCCATTTCTCTGATTTTCGTGAGAACAAAACCGAAAAGAAATGATCGCGAGAAGGAAAAAGAAGAGCGGGCTGTCCTTGATGGGCATCTGGTGGCGTAGATAATCACTGAGGATAAATACACATGATTGAACTGATTTTGCCTTTTTATATGACATGTTGACAAGTGAGTGTCAGATCGAGAGAAATACCGCTCGACTGAAGCTGGTTATGGTTGATGTGTCGAATTGGTGAACTTGTGGCTTGTTAGTTGATGGCTTCTAAGCAGCATTTGCGTCTGCTGAACTATCTGCTAGCGTTGTTTAGACGTTGAAGGGGGTTAATTTGCCTTTCACACAAGTCATGGCCATTAAGAGATGCACCGATGACCTGACGAGAGACTTGCTGCCAGACCAATTAGGCGTTGATAGAGATGACAAAAATGGTGTTTGTGATTTGGCCAATAGAGATGGAATTTCCAAGGCGAGCAGATGCATGAAACAAGGCATGTCGTGTCACACGCAGGCATGAACTCATTTCAGCCCTCCGAAAGTTACACCTGGACATGACCAAAGAAAAAGACGCGTCAAAGTCATGATTCTGTGTATCCTCTGGACAATTATAAGTAGCAGCTGTTCGACTTGTTCTCTCGCTCTTCTCCAGTTTATACGCCAAGTTCGCAACCAAGACAAGATAGGGCAGCGCCCACAAACAAAAACCACCCAAAGTCATCGCCCGACGTCTAAAACAATGGTCCAAGTCACCAGCTTCATTCAGTCAGACCACAGCCAGTGGCGCTGCAAGAAGTGCAAGCGCCGCAACTCCATGTCGGCTACTCACTGCCGGCACTGCAAGCGGAGTCGCAGGCTTGGAACAAAGGCTCTCAACGACGCTGGGATCGTGATTGGGAAGTTGAGGATCGTCAATACGGTTGGTGATGAATTTTGGGAGTATTTCGACATCATCACGGTCGTCGTTGAGCATTGATAGGATGTTGTGATGGCCTCGTTGGTGATGGTGAGATGTCACGCCACGGGGCTGGATCAGATACATGGGCTTGGGTAGATTGTGATGTAGCGCACAATACATTGTGAACAAGTGAATAGAGCATAAAGAGTGTCTTCTCTCAAAGACTTCCAGCGTATAAAGCCCGTAGGTCCCATGGGACTGTATCTGCCTCTTCTCTGGCACTTCGACAAGCTAAACCAAACTGATCAACATCAGCAACTACAAATCCTACAAAATAGGCGCTTTTTTATATACAGAATGCCCGCACTCACCAAGGTTGTTCGCGACGACCACACCAAGTGGCGCTGCAAGCACTGCAAGCACATCAACGACATGGCCGTCACGCATTGCACCAAGTGCAACAGGAGGCGCGGCATTGGCGCGCAGGCCATCGACAACTACAACAGCTTGATTGGAGAGCTGCAGATTGTCAACAGTATTGGCGACGAGTTCTGGGAGTATGCCGACTACATTGAGGTTTTTTATGAGTGATGTCAAAAGTAACTTTTGTACCTAGATATCTAGGTTGTGACAGAAGACACAGAGCAGTAAAAGCAAATGAACAACCTTGAATAGAAACAGTTCTGTGTTCTGTTGCCGTTTGTCTATTGGCATCCCCGGCACTCGCTCTCTTCATTACGTATTCATCAACTTTTACAACAAGGGGTAGAACATTGCCCAATAATCTTCACCTGTCCTTCAATTACATGCAAGTAAAACGGTGACATCAGTGCTGTGAACTATGCTCCCAGTCGTCCGGGCCGGTGATACCCACCAGGCTTGCCAAGTGACCGGCATATCGCTCTGTCCAGCTCCTCACCATGTCCGGTATATCACGTCCGATCCGCAGGGACTTGATTCCATTCTTATTGACAAGGGTCCTACTAGTTGAAATGAGCAGGCAAGCATTCTAATTTGCTCCATGTCCTGCATATGTGCATTGAGTCTAGCTCACCGGGTCTCCAATGTCTGTTCTCGTGCAGATTCACCGTTGAGGCCAATGCAAGTCCAGGTGGGCCAGTTGTTACATGTACGTGCACGGTGCACCCGTTAATAGCCGAGAAAGCTGTCCTTTTTTGCTTTTGCTGGTTGGACAAGGGGCATCTGAGACATGTCGCCTGAGCTGAGATTGGAAACTGGGGCTTGGTCGCGTGGGAGAGAACACGAGGGAATTCAGTGAGGGAGAAGAGGATAAGATGAATAGGCATGATGGAGCAGGTACTAGTTACAGACAGCTTGATATAGTATAGCAACACTCATGTCAATAGTCATTTACAAGTCCAGGTTGTCAAACATCAGGCGCAATGAGATACGTAGTGTGATGCGTTACGCGTTGTTGAGATGGATGTATAGATAGAAGAGAAAAAAGAATGTTTGACGCGCGACTTATAGAGATGACGATTTATTATGACCTTTATCGTTCTAGGGCGGCGGTCTTGTCTTGCTGGGGTGGTTTAAGGTGTCGTGCAGTAGTCTGCTAAAGGAAGCCGGCGACTTACCCTGGGCCAGAGAGAATTAAATATTGGTAGTAGGTGGTAATTGGTGTATAAGGAAGCCATTTATAATAGACACATATCGCAAGCGGACTGCCAAAGAGAATTCAGATCAAAGCCTTGATCATCTGGATATAGTCGTGTCGCTCGCGACCACCTAAGCTATCGTTACGCTGCCAAAAAGCAAAAATCCTACCTCATGATCATGATACTACTCGTGAACGTATAGACTATGTACAAAGAAGACCACCGGCCATTGAGAGCGTCTTTAGCCAGGAAAACCCGGACCCAGGCCCTCAGCGTACGTGTTGGAGAGGTTGCTCCAGTCAATGTCCCACCAGAGCTGATCGGATATCAGCTCGTAGAACCCAACGTCCCCGAAACTAGGCTGTATCTCCCACGGATCCGTGATGGTGGCATCGGGATCCATCATTGGCTGGTCTGCCTGAGACGACACCTCCTTGACCATGGCCTCGACGTCTGTCAGGAGAGACTCGTGGTCCTTGGCAGAGGGATTACCGCTCCGTGCCATGTCTTCTAGAATAGCTCGGGAGTCCGTGTATAGCCGCGCGTCGGCTTCGGATTTTGGTCCTCGGGGGTCGATCGAGGGGATGTTGGAGAGCGAGAGGATAGCCAGGGCCGAAAACGTATGGATGGAATCCCAGTAACCGTATTTTGCTGTCCACCGAGTCAGCCTGAGTCAGGAGGATGGAAGGGCAGTCTCACCAATCTTGCTGTTTGTCGAGAGATCAAGAAGGATGGTGCAATTGTTCCTGGCCGCTTCGAGACATTGTATCTTGATGGCTTGTATCTGGTCGCTGGCGGTTGTCATGCTCTGTGTTGGCTTGCCCAAACGTTCCTGCATGATGCCGGATAGCTCTTGGAGGAAGAAAGGGCGCAGCAAGACAGTAAAGCACTAGGACTAGTGAGTATCTGCGCGCAAACGTGACCAACGTTGACGAGCAAACATACCTGGTGGTATCGCAGATACAGAGACGCGAGGCCTCTGGCACATGGCAGGTTGAACATGCTCTGACAAGTATCAAACCGGAGAGCCATATGACCAGGCAAACCCTCCTTCCAATTCTGCAGGAGGTCCAGGCAAGGCTGTATAGCATGCAGGATGGAGTGATAATCAGGGGTCCGCAGCAGACCAGTCACCGTGTCCCACACCCTGCGCTTGATCTCGCAGAGTTGGATCTGGGAAGCCAAGATGGCGGGATCGAGGAACTGATCTAGGTCTTCAGACATTAGGCCGGCAGATGACGGGAGGGAGACTGCTTGTGGAACCGTCCACTGCGTGGGGGATAGGCCAAGCTCCGTCGCCACCATTCTGTCCATGCAGTATGAGGTCCACCAGAGTCTTCTCATGTGTTCGCTCGTAACTCGTTGATGATTGCTGGACTGGCTTGCCGCATCTTTGGACTGGAATGGTTGTGGCCTGTCGAGATGTAGTAGCTTCGCCAGTGTGATGCTCTGGCTGGCGTATAGAAAAGCGGTTTTCCGTCGGTTTAGGGAGTAACAGTAGAACGCCTATTCCCGGAGAGTTAGTCCATCTTCTCATGCCCATGATAGCCTCCATGTATCACGCACCATCAGATTCAGAGCTTCAATATCCTCCAGGATTGGCTCCTCAGAGGATATCTTGAATAAGAGCACTGCCTGCTCGAATAGATCTGATCCAGGTGGCAGCAGCGTCAGGGTTCGAGAGCCGTCTGCTCCCTGAGATCCCGAACCAGAACTTGGCCGTTCCACTTCGGAAGAATTAGAAACCTCGCTGTATACAAACGTCTGAGCCAGAGCTAGAACGACAGACACCCGGCAGAACCAGTTCCTGTCGCCAGACTGGCTGATGGGGTGAGAGTAGGTCAGAGACAACCGCTCTCGGAAATCTCTGCGGAGGAACCAATGATAGTCGCAGAAGATGTCCTCGAAAATGTCGAGGAGGCGTAGAGCATAGGGTTTCGGTGGTAGTTTGACCGAAACCTCGGGTTCTGGGATGCACAGTGATGAGCAAGATATCCAGCTAGCAAGAGACACGAGGCTTCATCCCACTCACGGTGAAAGTCGGATTTCAGACGCAGATAGGTGTAGCCGCTCTCATTGCCAGCCCCCAGCGGTTGGCACATGTCGGACTGAACAAAGGGATGCAATGACGACGAGAGGTCCTTGAGCTTCTGGATGAAGCGCTCGGCGCTGCAGTCTTCTCTGAGATGACTCCTCGCGGCCCGGTTGTCGCTGACGGGTGAATACTCGGCCGTCTCATGTCGGTCGGAGGTGAAGAAGCTGGACTGGGTGTCGGCAGAGGAGGAGAACTCGGCGGCACTGGCGCTGGACTGACGGTTGAGACTCGCCTCGCCCTCGATCTCGCGCAGGTAGCTCTCCGGGACGGCGATGAACTTTTCTTTCTTTGGATACACGCATTCTCGGTTGCGCAGGGTGCAGCGGTTGCAGGGAGTCCCTGTGGATGTCTTGAGCAAGGCTGGGCTGGGCCCAAAGTGAGCTATCATGAACATACCGCCGCTGCACTTTAGCTTTTGGGCGTGGCATGCCGTGCAGGCCACAGCATTGCGGCCCTTGAACTTGCCCATTGCGACCCCATATTATTGCAACCCAAGCGCTGCGAAAACCCGGTCAATAGCTGGAAGGCATGGGGTTGGTGTTTGCTGCTGGGACGTTTTTCCTCACCAGACAAGGTCTTGTTCGAGCTTCACCGCAAATCTTGGAGAGGGGGACGACGAGATTGTAAAAGACCCAAGACGTGCGGAGACGCCGTTTGTGAAAAAAAGGGAGCAGGGGTTTTGTTTGGTTTGGAATAGGCTCAGAGCTAGTGACGTAGGACAAGGCTTCCTTTCTGGCAACTCTCTCACTTGTTACGGGATTTTATCGAGACTAAGCAAGCTTGGAGTAGGTACATTACTGAAGGAAGCATGTGGAGCAGACGGAAACACTGCCACGAGTCGTGTCTTCGGGGAGACAACAGAGCCTCCAGAGGGAGACAACAACGCTAACGCTGGCTGAGGCAAAAGTTACAATAGCGTGGGCACGAAGATCCGTTGGAGCGGATTTGGAGCTTATTGGGTCATTCTCTGTGGATCTATCGCGAGCTCGGTCATGTGACTGATCCCTGCTTCTCGGGTGCGTTGCATTTCCTGCTTGCCATCCATATTTCGCTCTATACGACTAAGGGGGGTGTGTGTGTATCTAGACTCTTTGCGCTTACAGACGACTCCGGCTCCACGTCCAGGGAAGCTTTCCCGCGCCAGGGGCGTTTCTCCCCTTCCAGCCCGTCAACTCGGACAGGTCTCGGAGGGGGAACGGGTGAGGGTCCTGGAAGTTGGCGGGGATCTTGCCGAAGCGCCAGCTCCAGAGGTCCGTCCACTCCTTGGCCAGCTTGCCCTCGAGCATGTCGGCCACGTACTTGCCGATGACGGGGAGGAACTTGAAGCCGTGGTTGGACCCCGCCGTGGCGATGTAGAGGTTCTTGGTAGAGGGGTAGGGGCAGATGCGGAAGTTGAGGTCTTTGGCCATGCCGTCCCTGGGAGATGGTTAGTCGAGGAGGGAAAAGTGAGTGAAGAGATGCTTACCAGCAGAGTCTGGTCGTGACGAATGGTCGATCGGCCAGCTCGGGAATCATCTCGCGCACAAACTGCCTGATCTCATCCTCCAGCTCCTTGGGGCATCCATCGTCGGGATAGTCGCCGACAGAGTGCAGGATAGATGCACCGGGTACATCGTGGTTCTTGTAGTTGGTCACAAGCCTCACGCTGCAGAGCTTGATGAGGCCGTTCTCGTCGGGGGGAAAGATGATGCCTGTCTCGTCAGCAGTCGAACCAGCAAAGTCAGAGACAACCCAAACTCACCCTGCTCAAAGTCATCGATGATGGGAATGTCCTTGTACTTTTCAATCTCGTGAGGCTCAAGCTGGATGACACAGATTGCCGACGTCTGCGCCACCACGTCCGTACTTGCGCCCTCGACCAGCGCGGGCAGGCTTGCTCCAGCTGCCACGACAACCATGTCGGCTTGATGGAGCTGACCATTGGCTGCCACGGCACCCCTGCATGTCCCGTCCCGGTCGTACAGCAACTTCTTGATGTGGCCTGCGTCCCCTGTGATGTACCTGGCGCCCTTTGCCTGGGCAGCCTGCGCCATCCGGAGGAGGGCCTGGCCAGAGGGGACCTGGCGACAAGAGATGGTCAGTACACTGCTCTGTGGCTCATGAGAGACAGACTCACCCATCCAGCTTGAGGACTATACAAGTTTGTCCAGCCCGGAAACTCTCCGCTCAAGGCTGGCCACTTCTGCCTCATCTGCTCAGCCGTCAGGTACTCGACGCCAGGGCGGTTAGTCCTCCGGGCCAGCTCTTTGGCGTTCTCGAGCCACCCGTTGGTAGCCTCGTGTCCGCCCATGACCCATCCCGTCTCCTTGTAGAGGCCCTTGAAGAGGGATCCGGGGTCCTTCCAGACGCCCAGGGTTTCGAGGCCCAGCTTGGCGTACAGAGGGTTGGGGTAGTCGGCGCGGATGACCTTGTTCAGGTCCGTCGCGGCAGAGTCTCTGGAGGGCGCCTCGAAGCGGTCGACCACGGTGACCTGGTCAAAGCCTCTCTCGGCCAGGTGGTAGGCGGTCGAGGTTCCAAAGACGCCTCCGCCGATGATGAGGACTGATGGTTTGCTCATGGCTGTAGAGGGAAGGGTATGTGTGTTGATGGGTGAGGATGGTGTTGCTTGATGGCTCTAGTCTATTGACTTCGGTAGTTTATTTATATTCGTCAACCGGCAACTCAATAGGCAATGTGATCGGCTGTGACAACTCTCCGGCCGATGCAGTGATTCCTCTTCTCTCTCTCTCTGCTTGCCGTGTCGCTTCCCTCACCGGTCATGATGTTTCCCCCGCAAACACGTTGCCGTTCTCACAAGCAAGATAACCGTGCCGACACATGACGAGATAGCGCGTCAAGCACCCAATCACCTCGCCACCCCTTTCACCGGTTCCCAAAGCAAGTAAAACACTCACTCGCGTGGCTAAACGTGGGCATCCCAATCCCGCGGAAGAGGCGGATCTGAGAAGGTCTCTCGGCCCAACTAGCGCAAGCGGCCGAAGCAAGCAAGCCCTCGAAAATCAGTCGGGCACCACTCCCCCCAGATGTGCTCTAGTGCCTCTCCTTGCTGATCAACCGGCTCAGCTTGCATTAGCGGCCGATTCCACGCTAGGGCTTGTCGTTCGGCCTGACGCGCATTAGCGGCCGGTTCCAAAAAGTTGCTGCAGGGATGGACCCCCCCCTTCTTCGGTTGTTGTCTAGAGCCAAGCCTCGCGAGAAGCCTCAAGTTTTCCCCCTAGCCTAGTGTAAGAGCCAAGTTGTGCCCACGACTCATGATAGTGTTTCCTTCGCTTCAACAGACTTCGGCTAGATAGCTTTAGCGGCCGACGAGACCGCCATCATCATGACTGACTTTGCCTCGTTATCATGGTTTCCCCGCAATCTCATCCTGGCTTGTCCTGCCTGTCATCTGGGGTTCCCCGCGAAAAGAGATCGTGCACGCTTGACTCGACCTGGTCGTGTGCTATCTTGGCTTGCTCTGTATCTGGCAAGGGCATGTCTATCTGATAGCTTGGATTATCTTGTTGAAGATTGTATATAAGGGGGGGGAATCATCAGTTTGACTCGAGGTTCGAAAGGGTTGAAGCACAGAGTTCCGTGCCAACTTGATCTTGATCCAAATTCACCTGATACTGCAATCTTCAACCATGGGTTCAGACGTAAAGACCAAAGAGCCTTCTACCGAAGACCATGGTCTCGGCAAGGTGGTGTCGTTTGTCGAGGAGAACAGCCAGATGCCCGAGATCCTCAGGAGCCTCTCTGAAGAGGAGTTCAAGACTCTTGAGAAGAAGCTCCTCAGAAAGGTTGACCTGAGGTTGCTCCCGACCATGATCCTCATCTACATCATGAACTATCTCGATAGGTATGTCCCACAAACCAGACGTTGACGTTCCCCACCAACCATGGATTTAGAAACGCTATTGGAGCAGCCCGACTTGGTGGATTGGAAGAAGACTTGAAGTTGGGTCCAAACGAATTTCAGGTATGATTATTTGGTTCTCATGAAAATAATCACTGACTGGCTGTAGACTTGTGTTTCCATTCTCTTTGTTGGCTATATCCTCATGCAGGTACCTTCCAACATGCTTCTCAACAAGGTTGGAAAACCTGCCATGTACCTGACCGGATGCATGGTTGTCTGGGTAAGAAACTCCCCAAAACTCATCCTTGGAGACTTCAACTGACACCAATTATAGGGAATCCTCTGTGCTTGCAGTGGAGCTGCCCAGAACTTTGCCGGCCTCCTCGTCACTCGATTCCTCCTCGGTTTTGTCGAAGCAGCCTTCTACCCCGGCGCCTTGGCCACCCTGAGCGCCTGGTACGTCCGGAGCGAGCTTGGCGTCCGGACCGGCATCTTCTACTGTGGATCCTTGATCTCGGGGGCCTTCTCGGGCCTGATCGCGGCGGCTATAATGGACAACCTCGATGGTGCTCATGGACTTCTCGCCTGGCGCTGGGTCTTCATCATCGAAGGCTCTGCGACCGTCGTCATTTCCATCTTTGCCTTCTTCGTCCTTCCGGATTTCCCGGCGAATACGAAATGGCTTACAGAGCAAGAACGAGCTCTTGCCATGTGGCGAATGGAGAAGGATGCTGCCGGCGAGGAGGACTGGACTGAAGGATCCAAGCAGCCGCTGTTTGAGGGCTTCAAGCTCCTTCTCAAAGACCCCAAGAACTGGATCCTCGTCGTGGTCGTGTACGGAGCAGCCAGCGCCATCGCCATCAACAGCTTCTTCCCCACCGTGGTCAAGAGCATGGGCAAGGATCGCAACACAACCCTGCTTCTCACGGCTCCACCGTACTTGTTTGCCTGCATCGTCTGCGCCCTGGTGTCTTGGAATGCGGATCGAACTCGCGAGAGGTACTGGCACACGGTGATTCCCATCTCTTGTGCGCTGGCGGGCTTCATCATCTCGGCTGCCACTTCTGGAATCGGACCTCGATATTTTGGAGCCATGATCATGCTTCCAGGTATTTACACTGGCTTCAACATGGCCATGGTATGGACGGCCAACACCATCTTCCGCCCCGTGTCCAAGCGAGCTGCGGCTGTGGCTTTCAACAACGCCATGGCCACCATCTGCAGCATCTACGGCTCGTATCTCTACCCAAACAACGCCGGCCCTCGATTCGTCTTGGCTTTCAGTGTCAACGGCGCCATGGCGGTTGTTGCGATTGCTGCTGCCACTGTTCTCCACTTTTATCTCAAGCGCGAGAACAGGAGGCTCGAGGAGAAGGAGAGGGAGGAAGAGGCTGCTGGGCGTGGTGTTGTTGGCAGTGGGTTCCGATACCTCACTTAAGGGGGTGGTAGTTGCCGATCTGATTCTGATTGTTCATTGGACGATTCAGGATAGATAAGCTGGTGTGTTTGAGTTGGGTGTATTGTATTACCGATCTGTCACTTCAAGCATAAATGCCAATAAGTGACCTACATAGTTGCGCGCAGACAGGGTCAACGCGTGACAAGTGTATATCAAAGCGGACAACAAGATGGATTCATGGACTCATTAGCGTCGCACTGATTATTCCTTCCGCTTCCCCGGTTGCCAATAGCTCTCTGCATATCGCCCAGACCTCTCTTGTTGGTGGATTTGATGGGTCTCCAAAACTGGGAACAACCGGAACACCACGAGAATGTAAGCGGGGACTCGGTGACAGTTTCACGATAAGAAGTGGTTTATTATGCCCAGTTTTGGAGACCATCAAGCCTGCAAACTATATGGGGTGTGTGCAACCGTCTGCGGGAATAGCAACGGCCTCAATTTCATGGAAGCTGCAGCTAAAGGAGGCGTAGAAGAAAGTGTACAGAGGAACTAACTCTGCCCAGCCGGCTCCCCCGCGAGAAGGGGTTTCCCTGCCTTGTCAGTATTGGCCAGTTTGACTTGCATGATGCCACCCTCCAGAGCCATCCCGTGTTCAAATCAGCATATGGTGGCTTGCAAGCCTTGTCGTCATCCCTCCGTATCTCACACCTCTTCCCGCAGCGGGAGGAAACTACTCATCGACACGATCTGCAAAAGCATGTAACAACCTGCAAAACAAGTATGCGAGGAGAGAAGAAAAAAAACACCTGCCGCTTGTTCCCGCCCATGTGTTGCAGCTTACTCGCTCCTCTTTCTCCAGACCGGTGTGGAGGCTTTCATTTCACAGGTTGCTTTTTCCCGCGCCCCCCCCGTGGCACTGAAACCGCCCCTAATTGCCGCGCCACTCCGTGGAGAGACTCTCTCTCCCGTGTGTTCAGTACGTGGATCAGTGGGAATTAGCGGCTCACATGCTCTCAGAGACATGCAAGAAATAATTGGTGCCTGGGTTGCAGTTGCGTGGACAGGGATGGAGACGAAAAGCAAGCACTGTAGAGTCGTACTATGTGGGTTTCAATCTTTTGCTTGATTGTTCAGCAGCTCAGGGTTCATGGGTTGTTAATCAAGATTCAGTTTGATCGAGATCTGGGCGGGCCAGATAAGACATTGGCGATACTACGTCTCCCACGTTTGACTATCAGATATCAGGTTGATAGCATCTTTCTCTTGCCCGTCTCTTTCTCTCGCTCAAGTGGAGGACCCGAGATGCGACCATTCGGCGGATTCTGCGTGGGTTACCGATCCATTGTTCCGGGTGCATTAGCGCCGTCAACGGCTTCTCACTTCTTCTTGCCACGCTCGACCCTGAATCCCTGAGAGATGAGATGAGGGGAGTGGAGTGGAGGTGAGGGGGGCTCCGCTAGGATCCCTCTTGTCTCCGTTGTCGTCGTCGTCTCGTCTCGTTCACCGCTGTGTAACTGTTCCCGGTTCGATTCCCGGTGTTTTTTTTTCCCTCTCTTGTGGGGAAGAAGAGGCCACCCCTGCTTGAAAAGGATTGCTCAGAGTTTCGGGCAACGCCGGGAGAGAGAAGAGATAAGAGGCGACAGAGGAGAACAGAGTCAACAGAGGGTGGTTGTTTGACAGTGAAACTGCTGTGGTGCCTCTCCCCTCCTCTGTGTTTCCCACGCGCGATTAGCGTTGATATCTCGCTGAGGGGGAAGAAATAAATTTGTCTCTCTCTGTTGGTTACCCCCCCAGCCACCTCACCTCACACGCCAGCCAGCCAGCCCACTTTTGCCAAGCGATGGCCTGGGTTCTGTCGCAAGGTCGAGTGACCTAGGGAGAGGCTCTAACTCGCTCGGCTCTCAGACCGTCGACGACTTATTCACGGTAGGCGCGGGTATGTATGCTGACATGGCGGCATCAAACTCCAATGAAGCTGTTGATGCCCAAGCAGTCACTCGGTGAATGCGGCTACGGGCACTCACCTCAGCTCAGTTTCACTTGACAGCAATGAAAAAGGGTCCAAATAGAGATCAGCCATCGCGGGGAAAGAGGGGCAGAAGTCCGGGTTCTCGGAATCAGGAATGTGACAAGAAGCGATATGACATTGTTGTACCACTGATGTCATTTCACGCGGGCTCTCTACTGTACCTACTCTACCGTGGGGCCCTGCCCTTTCTGCTGGAACTGCACGTCACGTCAGCAGACACACACCCCCGGATTTACCAGAGGGACGAGATATCGGTACTGTAGCTAGAGTCTAGGCTAAGCCGAGGTAGGGGTCCTTTTCTAGATCGACAGAGGAACCACGTCGGCAGTGGGACTGGGACTTGGGACTTGGGGACCGGATAGTCGTGAACCGGCGGGCTTTTTTACGCTTCTCTTCTCTTGTCGATCCGATCCGCCACCACACACAGCCGGGTCGTGGCCGAGCTGAATGGCGCCATTATTATGCTATGCCCTTGTCGACCGAGAGTCAGGTCAGTCCAGCCGAGAGAGAAAAGAGAAAAGAGACAACTCCCAAGACATGGGGGTTTCAGAGCAGGTCAGCCCAGCAGTGCCGTACCATGTGCCGTGATTCTAGCGGTTCTAGAAGCCCTCAGACAGGCCACCCCCTCTGTCATGTCGCGGTACTTGCGCTGCTGCTGCTGCTGCTGCCGCTGCTGCTTGGTCGGTGAGCGATTGCACTTTTTTTGCATTACCCGTGCCCATCAATAAACGCACGCAAACACCATTTTTTTTTCTTGTGACCGCCGCTCTTGGAGGGGGACCTTGTTTATTCTTAGCGGAGCTCCCGAAAGTCGGCGCTAACTTTGAACCTTGGCCTTGTTGTCTCTTTTCTCTCAGCTTTCTCGTCTCGCCTCGTCTCTTCCCACCCCTGTCTCCACCGGCGGCCAGGCTGGGGGGGGGGGGGGAAGAGTCGTATCTAAGTAATCGCCTCCCGCGGGGCATTAAACATTCATTCCCCCTCGATCAGTGGTTTCTCTTTCTTTCGTTCCTTATATTATACCGACGTTTCTTCCCCTGCAATTCGGAATATCAAGTGCTGATATCCGACTGCCGAACCACCTCCGAACACATCAACACATCAACGGACCCCCCTTGAAATACCACCAAGCTCTTCCTCACCCCGTTTCACTTCCCAGTGAGTTGTGAGATTCCTCAGCAATAAGCACATCTAATTACCCTCAAGTCCCCAGAACCATCTCCCATGCCCGCCCACAGAAGCCACTTCGAGCCCGAGTACGACGCCCAGTCTGCCGAGAGCCTACTGGTCCTCGTCCAGCACCTAGACATCGCCTCCGGCACCATGGCGGCCAAGGAGCCCGCCTCCACCGAGCAAGCAAAGACCCTCGTCAACGACATTGGGGAGTACCTGATCCAGGCTGCCCAGGCCTGGGCGCAGCTTACCGACGCTCTGGTCGAGAGCCGGCAGATCCACCAGGCCGTGCTGGACGCCCACGAGCAGGCCAGGGCCCAGAACCACCTGTCTGATCTGTCGACGGTCGTGTCGATGGATGTGGATCTCTCCAAGCTGAGGTATGTGACTGTCGGCAGTAGCTCCCTCTCTACTCGTGGCAACATCCATCTGACAGCAGCATCAACAGCAAGATCCGAGACTTGACGGCCCAGTTCTCGCGGGACGTCCATCACGTTTGGCGGAATGGCTCCGGGCGCGGGGGAAGTTCGTGACTGTGAGTGGTTCATACGTTTCATCTCTTTTCCATGCCGGTTGGTCCATTGTCGAGCGATTCCATAGTAAATGATATCCTACGCTACCTACGTTCAAAGCTGCTGCCAGTCCCACCAAGTATATACATTCGCTTGAAGTAGATCCCCCCTCCCCCCCCTGGCTTGTCATTGCGGTGAACCCTGCTAGGCTGATGCCCGTACTGCCGCGTCGATGTGACATCTCATATAGACCCAGGTTGTCGATTACATGGTTCTCCAAGTGCCGACTGGGGTCGCTCGTTTGTGCCTGTTTAGCTCCACAATGTCACAACTAATAGACATTGAGGCGATGCAATAGAGATGACACCAAGGTCATACTGGCCCTTGAGTTGCGGACGTTGACGAAGCGTGCTTCCCTCCGTGTATGGCCCACCCATCAAAGGTGTCGTCGTGACCTGATCCCATCCCATTCCAACATGTTCAAAGTATCACTTCCTGCTCTCAATGGCCGCGTCACGTCAAGCATAGATGTCCAAGACTCTTGCAGATTATCCGTCTAGTTCTATCCACATCATTCATACAAGTTACTCCAGACACCGCCATAACCCAGGCGCAAGAAAAGCACTCCCTCTCGAGCAACTGCTCGATTCCGCAACCCAAATCCCCTTCATCATGTTACCGAGCGGTGTAAGCTGTGCATACTGCCAGGCCCAAACTCTAAACTCTGCGGTCCTCGACAGCGGGTTCGTAGACTCGAAGGTATCATCGCGAGATTGTATCCCGTAAACTAGGAAGGTGTCGCCAACGTCTATTTGTCCATGTTAGATCTGCCACTGGAGGAAAACAGGACATTTCCAGAAAGACTCACCTTTAGAAGATTGCTCCATTCAGATAATTTTCCATCCGAGCGTCCCGCATCTTGCAAAGCTCCTCGTTGTACCCATCATCGCCCTCGTCTGGCTCCCCCAGGATGGTCAAGGCAACATCCAGCTTCTTCAGCCAAGTCTTCTGACGCAGGGCGAGCTTGGCAATCCTGCTGTTGCGCTCCGTCTCAAACATGCGTGCCAGAGTGTCGATTCTGGGACAGACGCGGCTGAGCAACAAGTCGGTCTCCAACTGCTCCTGCTCGGTAAGGTACATGTACAGGATGTGGTAGACAAACTTGCTGGAGATGGGGAGGGCTTGGGACTCGCATGCTTGCTTCAGGACGGGGTCGCAGATGAGTGGACGGTCAGAGTTGTCCTTGACGCCGTTAGGAAAGGCGCCAAAGGTAAGGTAGTCCAGTGCCTTTATGAAAGTTCGTCGGAGGTCGCTCAGCTGCTGACCAGACGTGTCACGAGTGCAACACTCGCAGAGGCACTCAAAGTTCAGCAGCTCATGGCGCTCGAGCCTAGTCTTGTTGCCGAAGCCGGGCTGGTAGCAAAAGGTGATCTCCTCTCCAACCTCAATGTCCTTGAGGGCGAATCTCTTGAGGTAGATGTCGTCATCGTGCTCAGCGTGTGGAACCGCCGAGTTGGGCTGGCAGGAGTGATTGAAGCGCGACTGGACGAGATAGAAGCCAACCTTTGTGTCGCCGACATCGAACGAGTTCTGAAGAAAGAAGGGCAGAACCGAGTCGAACATGGGACCGCCGTTGTCACGGGCCAAGCCAACCAATTGCTTCTTATGAGGCGGCATCTGCTGGCATCCCATCAAGATGTCCGCTACCGCGGAGGAGCTTGTGAGGTTCGGGGTCAGAAACATGGGAAGTTCCTCCATGATCAACTCTCCCTTGCGGATGGGCTTCGTCGCCCACGCTCCCCATCCCTTGCCGGGGGCTGCCTCCTTCAGCTCGAAGGAAACACTCGTGGGCAAGGGGATAGAGAGGTAGGCTAGGAAGATATTAGAATCAAAGACGATGAAGGAGTAAAGATACTTACGGTGCTTGTCACCGGTCGACATGGCTGTTTCTTTCGCAGCGGAAGGTTAAGTGTCTGTCGAGGATGTGGGAAAAGTCAAGTCGAACAAAGAAAAACAAAGAAAAGGAGGGGGGGAGAAGAGAATCAAGCAGATGATTCTATTGATTTCCTGGCAGTGTCAGGGAACTGCCAGGAGCTGCTAGAGGCTGGCGAGCATCTGTATCAGTCCAGTAAATGGCCTCCCTCTCGGCCTGGCAATATGGGAACAATAATCAAATGTTGGAAATTATTTGATTTTAAATAAAGCACTGGAACTCAAATAGATTACACGAATTAACCAATTCAATTCTTTCCTATTGATGCTGAAGGGGATGTGGTTGAGTGTCAAAAGTAGCTATCCTGTCGTGCGTCACGCTCCACCAAGCCAGGCCCTACTCCAGCCGCAGCGACGTCTCCTCCGCCATCTGTTCAATCTTTTTGATATCCTTCACCTTGCTCTGTATCAAACCCTCTCCGCCCTCTGTCCGGCAGGCCAAAACTGCAAGTGCTGACGACTTCCACAGGGGCACCTTGCGGCTCTTGCGATTACTCGCTATCGTCATGATGGCAAACAGCAACGCCGCGAGCTCAATGGCACCAGGCCCAATGAACCACATCCACCGAATTGTTACGTACGTCACAATCTCCACCCTATGTCCTGTCGCTGTCTGACTGTTCGGCCCTGAGCGCAGATAGTCCGTCATGCTGGTGGCCATCTTGTCCATCAGCCTCGTCACATTCGCGGTGCCACCGAGTGCCGGGCTCACGGCGATGTTCTCGTTCCCGCGGCTGCCTTCGATCCACTCGGTCACGATCGTGCTCGACTCGAAAAAGTTTTGCAGGGCCCTGAGATCAGGCTTGGATATCTCGAGCCTCGGGACGCCCTCGGACTTGGACTCGTTGGTCGCATACACGGAAGAATTGGCAAGCTTCCAGGGACTCTCGCCAAGATCGATCTCCCTCGTCTTCTCAAAGTTGAAGGTGGTGCCGTTCGATTTGGCCTCGGAGTATTCGTATGCGGCCAGGGATAGGGAACACTCGGTGATGTTGTGGTTGAAGGACGCAAAGTTGTGGTCAGAGCTAGCTCTATAGACGACAAGCCTGGCGAACTCGGAATTGTTACCAGGACCTGTGTCAAATTGATCCTTGACTACAGCCGTCGCGTTCAAGTAGAAGGTGGTTGCATGCTCGGTGTTGTGGCTGTGAGACACAACACCCAACCCTCCGGGAGTCGTCATGCTGCAGTTGAACTCGCCCTCCCGAGATCCAGTGCAGCTTTCCGTATTCAGAGTTGCTTGGGTTACGTTCTTGCATTGGCTCTTGAAGCCAAGTGACACGACCGACTGGTTCCAGGCGCAGGATCCGGTGCAGCTGAAGCGGGCAAACGCCGAGATGTCGTAGAGCCCCTGAAGGATTGCGGCTTGCATCTTGGGGTCCTGTGGTATAGCTTCTATTGTCGGGTCAGAGGAATCTCTTCAAGATAGCATCGGTGATACGTACCATCTCCAGCATTTGCCAATTCCCGGGGCATCTGACGGTAATATGCGTGTGTATATCCAAACGTCGCATTGTTGTCTGGCGTGGCAACCGGTCGATCTCCTATGTCCACAACTTGCTGTGTCAAGGCGGCGAGGCCCAGTCGTAGGATGGTGATCAAGGCGCCGAGGGTAGCCAAGTTCCACCTGACCTTGAAGAGGAACTTGCTCGAGCCCGATACTCCTCGACTGGCCGCGTCGAAGCTCTCAAAGTTGGACAAGGTTCTCGGCCTCTTCTTGAAGTGCAGCCATTTCAGCTGGCTAATGAAGGCGCTGACGTTGTGCATCATGGTCGCACCGAGGGCAGTCGTGAGGATCGATATGGTTGCGTTGAGCGAGATGTAAAAGGACCAGTGCGAGAGAGGTTGATCGTCCATGTATACAAAGATGGCTGCGATCCCACCAAGGCAAAGCAGACTGAGGATGGACGTGACCATCTCGAGACCCCACTCATGATTGGAAAAGATGAAGTATCGCTTGTACTCGGCTGGGTTCGAACCCGGGATTTCCATCTCGCGGACATGTGGCCGCTCTGACATTAACGGCTTCCATTGGTCTCCTGACATGGTGACGACGCGGTTCGAGGGGGGACGGTTTCGACTGAAGACGAGTAAGGTCGAGGATGGGATGGAAACTGAAGAAAAGGAAAGATGAATTCGAGAGCCTGGTGAGTCTATATATCTATCCTCGAGCTACTTGCCTGCCAGAGCTGAGCATGCACCTAAGATCCCTTTTTTTTCAGCCACTATTTAAAAATAAGCTCAAATTGGCCAATATTGATGCAGGACACGACAGCCTGGTTTTGAAAGTCCGAGGAGCTGCAGACTTGCCCTCGACGTTGTCCAACTTGATTTCATCAAACGCCAATCACACGACGCAGAAAAAGACGGCTGGCTCCTTGGCAAGGCACAACGGGGCATTGAGATCGCCCTTTAATAAGCGCCAGCGGCTAGACTGTGCAGAAGGGGTGTCAACGTGACCAGGGTGCAAAATATTTCATTGGTTTAGACAGGCCTGTTTGCTAGACCTGGTCTTGTGTTTTATTCGTCACCTCGGATTCTAGCTTACTGCCTGCTACGCTTTGAAACCAAGTCCGAAAGAAGATCCGAGCAAAGCAAATGAATCCGCGGGTGAGGCTCAACGCCGCATTTAGGAGCAGACGACCATATCAACACGACCCGAACTGTAATTTTTTTGGACAAAGAAGTGTCGAGAAAATTCATTGCCAAGGTCTAACAACGCGGAACCAATCAGACTAACCTGTCATGGATTTCATAGGCGGTTGCTGTTTAGTGACTTGGTGTTCTTCAATCAACAAACACCAGAAAGAACCTTGTGTCCAAGGCAGAAACAAACAACTGTGGCCAAGGCAGAACTTTCCAGAGCGTGATCATTCTCTGCCATGCGAGAAAATCCACACATTTCCTTCGACCAAGTGGTACAACTTTCCGTTCAAGTCGATGAACCGAGGCCGTGGTAGGTTCCATGATAAATACTATTGAGAATACCTAGATATTTCTCCTAGCCTATGAGAGACATACAGAGTGACTAGCAGGAAAAGTCCAAAGAATTAACGAGGGTGTGGAACGATTCTGGTCTGTCAACATCCCACACAAAGGGTGGGGGTGGGGATGCACCAAAGAAACGAAGCAAAGCCACCGAATATGAGCTCGTCCACTTCATACGCTTACATTTATAGCTTGGACCGGTGGATAGTCCAACTGTGCACTCCGAGGCAAGAGATGGTGCGGCTAATAGAGTTGTCTAATACTACTCTACTCGATGCTGTCCCCGTTTGCAAGGCCTGACCCCATTCACCATGTGTCTCCAGAGAACTGCTGTGCTGCTGAGGTAATGTTTTGGGTCCTTGGAAAAGATTCGTATGTTAGTTCAAGAGGCAGGGCAGCTAGCTGGAGGCGGCAGCATCCGACTTATCCATGACCCCTGCCTTGCGGGCACCAGTCGCATCAGGGTGGCACTTATCAATCAGCTAATCAATGATCTAATCAATGATCTAATCAATCATCCAGCATCTCTCATCCACCTGGATGCCTGCCTGGCCATGTGGTGGCTGGCTTGGCCCACATGAACCAAAGAGGTGATGCATTCGAGCCCGCTAGTGATGTGAACCACAGGTATCGATGTGAAGGCGTCCTCAGTCGCCCATCTCCTAGTAGTGTTCAGGAGAGAATTCATATGATCGTAATGCTATAGCCAAGCCACCCAGACCTTTGAAGTCGTAGAGAGCATCTTGAAAGATCGGAACTCGGGCGACCCTTGGATGAGTAAGGACCCACGTCCCGTGGCGAGCTGGCGCGAAGTGGACCAGCTCCGATCCCGCAGCCGCATTGAATTAAATAGGAGGTCAGCAAGCTGATATTTCTCGTACATAATACACCCCCACGAACAGGCCTGTGATGGGATACGTAACTCGAGGCAAGTATAAATACCGCGAGGCATGTACTGGCCAAGGCCAGCAGCAGAATCACAGGCTCGTCTCCTTCTGTTAGATTCTTCACCATGCTGTCCCCTACTGTGAGTGAATTCGTCATGGGCAAAGCTACCGTCACTAACAATCCCAAGAAACTTGCTCTAGCTGTCGTGGCCTTCTCGTCCTTGGCCTCTGCCATGCCTGCCGTGGACAAGACCGAAATCAACCACCTCCAAGTTCGCGGCGATTGCTATGGCTATGCCAACGCTACCGAGTGTTTTACATTCAGGTACAAGGGAATCTGCAGCAAGGTCATCAACATGCACAAGTTGGGTTGCAGGGTACAGCGCACCATGGAGTGCGATGAAGCTTGTGCCGAGGATGATTGAGGTGGGAAGCTCGAACACGAAACTTAGCCACATCTGGATTATTGTCTTGATAAAAATTTAGCACCTTTATACAGTGAAACAAAAAAATTGTCAGTATTGTTGCATTAGTTACCATCTATCATGGTGGATGTAGGTAGTGGGAGCATATGTGGAGCACAGGTCTGAGCGCAGGTGCCTGGCGCAGTGCGGCCAGTTTGCTTCTTTCAACCTTGCCAAGGATTTCTGAGTGATTTCAACATCTCCAAACTCTCAACCGAGCTTCGTCTTTCCGATCCATCCTTCCCTATCTACGTTGTGATCAGCTCCTCCCAATTAGAATAGCTCTGCTTCCCAAGTACGACGTGTTCTCCCACGAGAATCATGGCCGAGAAAGATGAACCTCCAAGGCAGGACGAACAGCAGTTCAGCGAGAAGGATGGGTCGTGCATGACAAATTTAGACAAGACGGAAACTCTGAAGTATGTGGCATCGGATGCCGAAGAAAAGGGAATTGTCGGCTCGAATTCCGCCTATACCCGACAGAGATGGCCCTGGGCATCATCTCAAAATCCCCAGGAGGAGTCCCAAGCCAGAGAGGCCCTGGGTCAGAAGGTAGTCGGCCTCTGCGAAAAAGGCTCGACTTCCGATTCGAATTTCGACGCGTGGCAAGATATCTTTCAACAGGTTCGTCAGGAGAGGTCATCAGCTGCTGACCTGCTGTGCTTCATGAGCTTCTTCAGCTCTCAAGGCATCCCCAAGTTCATTCTCGAGGCTTACCAGCGCCACCGTGGAGGTACCAAGGCCAGGCTCGACCAGGATGTTGAGTTCCTGGCTGCATGCTCGCTTAGTATCGCTGCCGAGGAGGACCATGTGCACAGGATGCACCCTGTGGCCCAGTCTTTTACACGGATGTGGATTTCATCGGTGACGACCGTTCCCCGATGGAAGGCCTGGCCAGGGCAGCTTCAAAAAGACGAAGAAACCTGGAAACGGACGCTTCTTCATGTTTTTTCGTTGGAATATCCAGATCCGCATGACATTGGCAGTCAAGAGATCTGCCAAAGTCTGGACCCTCACATCGACTCCATCATAGAGAACGAACCACGCGACAGAGGTTGCTTTCAGAAATGGGGCCGGTTACTTCACGACTTGGCCCTCTATCGATGCAAGGCTGGGAGAAACCAAGAAGCGGAGCAGCTTCTTCAACGGCTCTTGGAAGCCAACAGAAGGGTCCTAGGCCCAGAACATCCAAGCACACTTTCGGGCATGCAATGTCTCGGAACAGTCTTGTCGAGAGGAGGAAGATACAAAGAGGCGGAAGAGGTGCAAAGATGCTGTCTGGAAGTGCGCCAGAGGCTTTCTGGCCCGGAGCATCCAACCACACTTTTCACCATGAACAGTCTTGCGTTGACCCTAACAACGCAGGGCCGCTTTGAAGAGGCTGACGAGCTTTGTCGGACCGTTCTTGAGGCAAAGAAGGAAGTGTCGGGTCTTGAGAGCTTGTGGACGCTTGCAGGCTTGACGAGTGCTGTGGGACAGCTGCCAGGGCATCGGCGTGTGGAAGAGGTAGAAAGACTGCAGTGGTTAGTTATGAAAAGGACTCGGAGGAGGGTTTGGAGTGTGAACTCGAGTATCCAGAATGATAGTCAGAACTGAAACTTTTGGCCTTTAGGGTAGAAATAAGACCTGGGCAAAGAGAAAGAGATGTATATTATGGTGATAAGCAAAGAAGCTAGCTGGCTGCAATCACGAGACCTCAAGAGAAGGGGGTTGAGATCACGTGTATCAGTCACGTGCACCCCTTCACCTACCACACTTTGTCTTCCACCTTCTGGATCACTCATGCTTCATCGAGGGGCGATAGCAGCAGTCGAAACAGGCAAATCACCACTTATCCCATTCCATCTATTCACAGCATTCTTTTTAGAGCCACATGTGGCCAGTGAGCGCCTTCTTGACCTACTCTCCTAGTTTCTAACTCTCAGTCAAGGTCTGTTCCGTCCACCATCTTGTTTTTCCAGCAAAGTCATACCACACTTTCGCCTTCTGCTTCTTCCGCTCTGTTCCATCAAGCCACGCTGCCACGACTACCCGAATCGACACCGTCAAATGTCTTGCCTTGCCAGGGTTCCAGTTCAATGTCGACTAGCCACGGATATTGGCTGAGCTCTTCATCCCCCATAACTGCTGCGTTGACAAACAAGGTCTCTCCGGGGCCTAGGGGCCTGTCATCACCGTCGCAGTGACTTGTCCGACAGCATCGCTGCGACCTGTACCGTTCCACTGCATCTTGCCGGACCTCTCTGTCCTCCGTGGACTCAAATTCGGATCCTTTCAATCGAGATAGGCTCTCGATCACCACAGACTTCCCATTATCGACGTCGCTGAAATGCGAAGGCTTGTCGGATATTGTTGGTCGCCAGGCAACCAACTTTGCGCCCCAGCTGCTATGGACATGTCCAAAACAGTGAAGCCTAGGTTGAGCTCTGGCGACGGCAGCAAAGAGTTGAGGGCATCCGATCCGCTGCCTCTCCGTTGTCATGTCCATGATGCCGTGAGGCGGACCGTGTGTTACAACGATATCGGTTCCCTTTTCGATAGCAAACTCGTGAGCTCCGCTATACTGGAAGCCCCAGTCGCTGCTGTTACCAGTAGCCGGTGTATATGGACTTGCATACACCCTTAGAAGGGCGCCGTTTGCGAGTCGAAACTGGTGAGATCCCTCTTGCAGAAACACAATACCCTCATGCCCATCAAAAAGCCGCCTAGCGTCGCCGTAGTCGCCGTATTCTTTTTTGATGCTGTCTTCGAGATCCTCTTGTGCCAGCCTGCTTGCTTCAGCAATCTTTTGCTGAAAGGCCGAATCATCAAGCGAGAAGTCATGGTTTCCAGCAATGACAATCTTGAGGGGTGCGTCGATTTCCATGAGCAGCTCGATCGCTTGCTTGAAGTCATGCAGCTTGGAATCGCCTGTGAGGTCACCACAGTGGATAGCCACGTCGGCTGATTCGTTGGGTTTTCTGTCTTGTCGAAATCTTAACCCGTGGGTATCAGATAGTATGAGGAATCTTGTCTTGATGAGAGGAGACATTGCGTCTGTGAGTGCGTAGTCAGGTGCCGAGTGGCGAGGTTGTGTATAATGAAGAATATGGTAAACAAACAATTGAGAAGCTCCAGTACGGTACATGTGCGTCACGGGATCAAACGCATGAAATGTCAACAAGTGGCGCAGACGTTTGATGTATACCTATGTAAGAAGCTCAAGGTTTCCCAGAGATGCAAATTAAGTCAAAGTATCAACATAAGAAAAGTCACTACAAATAATGCTACCGGGTCATTAAATTCTGGAAGGCCAGTTCACAGCTCTGGGAAGGGATGCCAATATGGTATTCAAGTCATCTTCTCAAGGAAGCAGAAGGGGGTAATTTGACACAACCGCGTCGCAGAGCAGAATGTCACGCGTTGCGTTCTGGGTGAGATTTTCCCAGGTTGTTGCCTTCAAGACTGACTGAATAGACCTTTGATTAAGGTTTGTGGGCAACCCAGGTGTGAGAAGCCAGTCTCTCTTACCAAGGCAGTTGTGCTTGTGCTTGTTTTTGGAGGCAAGGCCGGTCAAGCCTTCACGACAGCCCCTAGTCTCAGGTGGTGATGGTGATGGTGATCTATTCATTTTTCTTTCTCCCAAAACTTCGAAGTCTTGTTCGTTACCTACCTATGTATAATAGTCTTCTCTCATCTCCAACCCAGCACGCTGATCAAGAAATTAAAAGCGAACCAGGATAACAGGGCACCTCCAACTTCTTCCAAATGCTATTGCTTCCATTCCAAGTGTAAGTTTTGCCTCAAATAAGCTAAAGCAGTCATGGAATATCGTAATGAGGACCAATTTTCAGGAGCCTTTTATAAACATGATATCAATTTTATTTCTTTGGTGTGTGGTCTCTTTAGCTTTGCCCTAGTTCATATCTCTTTTTTCCTTGACCTGCGTGCCCCGTCACGGTATCTTTAACCTGTCCCATACACCCGGCGTCCATTCGCCTTCGATCGTTTCAATCACCAATTTGTAGCAAAGATGAAGACGATCTTGTAGTGACACTCTTAAAAACTAGAATTGACCAATTTTAACATGTGTTTCTTACCAACAAAACATTTCTCTTCCTACCTATCGATCTGGCTTCCCGTCACCAAGCATGTTCTTGAGTGGCTGTACTCTCCCGTCTCGCTCCGGGACTGGGCAGCCGGAGGCACCGGGCGTGAATTCCCAAGACAGATGGGTTTGGTTTCTTGTGTGGACCTCAGAGGCCTCTTTCTGCGCCGAAAGCAACATGCCCTCAGTAGTCTTGCGCAGCGGAAAAGGGGTCGAAAGTCGGGCATCGTGGGCGCACCAGAGAAGCTATGCCTCGATCGTTGGGCTGTAGGGTCGTGTTCTCTAGCGCAAGCGGTGTCGAATCTGGTGTTCAGGAAAGATATTTAGAGGAAGTCGAAGAAGATGTGAGGGAGAAGTGACAAAGCAGAAATCAGTCGAAAGGGAAACGACTTCATCCAGGTCGGGTTCACTAAGTAGCTGAAGCATATTATGATTCATCTGGCGGTGGCTCAAGGTCGAAGACTCTACTACATGATGTCAGTGCTAATCAGCAGTCACGGGAGTCTAAAGTCCTCTTTGGCATTTCAAACAGGCGTGAAAGGCTGACGAGAGACGTAAACCGATAGTTGCTTGGTCTGCCCAAACACACATGACCATTGTGAAGAACGGACTTATTCACATACCGGGTCCACAGTCCAGATGGGCAATTTTCTGTTTCTTGACATGTTACACCAGTTTAGATAAGAATTCTGAGGACTCATGTGTCGCTGAATTCTTAACAGAGCTGTGGGAACATGCTTGCCCTGAAGGCCTCGTTCATGGCACTATTCACCAACAGAGGGTTACCTAGATAGTAACGCTTCATTCACACGATTTCTCTTCCTCGAGCGACTTTTTGTTCTTAAATCTAGTGTTGAGGGTACGTGTTTCATTGTTTCTGTACATTTCCGTCTGCTGCCCTTCATATGCAGCCGAACCAACAACCCCGCAATCCAACAAACACTGAGCGATTATCACCAAACATCATCCACTTCAACAAGACCTACCAAGACAACTTGAGCATTACAAAATGACAGATCGAGCTATCCTCAACAAAGATGCGGTCCTTGCTGCTCTCCCTCCCGTGACGGCCACCCGCCTTCGGAGCCAGACGCGGCAAGAGCTTGCCTCGTCCCCCAAGACACCCATCCTCGTCATTCTCGATGACGATCCCACCGGCACGCAAACATGCCACGACATCAATATCCTGACTGTTTGGGACGTGGAAACGCTGGTAAGCGAGTTCAAACAGACCAAGCAGGGCAGCGGCTTCTTTATCCTGACAAACTCGCGCGCTCTCCATCCCGAACAAGCCAGAGACCTTATCACCGAGATCTGTAGGAACCTGCATGCCGCCTCAAAGGAGGCAGGGTCCGCTTTTGAAGTCGTCCTTAGGAGTGACTCGACTCTCCGCGGCCACTTCCCACTGGAGGCCGAGGCTGCAGAGCATGTTCTCGGTGCGGCGGACGCCTGGATTCTCTGCCCCTTCTTCCTTCAGGGAGGTAGATACACCATAAACGACATTCACTACGTCCAAGAAGGAGACCATCTGGTCCCTGCAGCCCAGACTCCTTTTGCCAAAGATGCCACGTTTGGCTACAAGAGCTCTAACCTAAGGGATTACGTGGTGGAAAAGACAAAGGGAGCGATACCGGAAGAAAGGATCACATCTATCAGTTTGGATGCGATTCGCACTGGTGGAGTTGATGCCGTGTTGGATCAACTCCTTCAAGACGTCAAAGGACCACAGCCTGTAATTGTCGTCAATGCCGCTGCTGACGAGGACATTGACGTTGTTGTGGCTGCCTTGATCAAGGCCTCAGATTCGGGCAAACGATTCCTTTTCCGAACTGGAGCTGCATTCGTCTCGGCTAGGTTGGGCATCCCGTCCATCCCCCCAATCTCTGCGAGCCAGTTGCATTTATCAGGAGATGCGGGTGGTTTGATCATCGCCGGCTCATACGTGCCAAAGACAACCGTACAGCTTGAATCGCTGAGGAAACTGGCTGGCAAAGATCTCACCAGCATTATTCTCGACGTTCAGAAGCTTCTTCGTTCGCCTGAGGATGCATCGAAAGCAGTTCAAGACGCTCTCGAAATGGCAGGGGCGGAAATCAAGAGAGGACAAGACGTACTTGTCATGACCAGCCGAGAGCTCGTCGTCGGAGATGATGAGGCCAAGAGCCTTGATATTGGATCGACCGTTGCCCAAGCCCTGGTATTCTTTCTCGAGAAACTAGAGCAGAAGCCTCGATATATCATCGCCAAGGGCGGCATCACGTCTTCGGATATGGCTACCAAGGGCTTGCGAATGAAGCGCACTCTCATCGTTGGCCAAGCTGCGCCAGGTGTTCCGCTGTGGAGGTGTGATGAGCCCGAGTCAAAGTGGCCTGGCCTTCCTTTTGTTGTTTTTCCAGGTAATGTTGGTACGAACGAGACTCTTTACCGTGTAGTTGAGGGATGGAGGGTTTAGCCGTCACAAGGAGTCGACAATGAGGTGGTTGCTACTAGTTGGTCCCCTTTGGTGTATCCAGGCTCAATCCATCGTTGGAGTGGATGGGAAGGAAATGAAGACTGATTATGTATACAAATACCATAAGCTGGGTAGTTGTACGTATTTATCAAATAACTATTCTCCCTTCTTCCCTTGTGCTTCTATTCCTAGCCCTCGCCTAGTTTCTCCATTGAGATTAATCATACTCCCACAACTCTTCCCCATTGGCGGTGATCTCTACAAGCTTCCCAATCTTGTCTCCATTCCTGTCGAGGGCCTTGGCCTTGACAGCCCTCTTCTTCTTGCAGTTCTTGCAATAGTCGGTCGACATGTCGTTGCCCTGGTCGCACTTGACGCCAGGCCATCCCTGGAGGGGAAGGGGACAAGCCCAATGCGTGTGATCGGCTCGGATAGTTGAAGTCATGGTTTCTGGCGCGGTTGTTTTCCTTTGTTTCTAGGTAAGGGTTACTGTGGTATGTGTTGAGCTGGGTTGATAATTAGGTAGGTATAGGATGATGCTGAAGGGGAAATCACCACGTTGCATACCTATCTATATATACATTTAGCAAGCAAAATGTGTAAAGAGTCACTGTTATCAACTAGCTCTCTTGTAAAGTTTTCACTGCTGCTCCAAATATCGTATCACGGCCAACATATGTACTACAGAGATTCACTTTAGACAACTTCGGCCTCGCGTGAAGAGATGTCCGCCACTGGCAGAGGACGAAGCCGCGGGCCAGTGATTGTGATTGCATTGTCTCTAGCATCTATTTCTAACAAGAGACTGGATATTTGGTGCCCCAACTTGACCCTTTGTTGAAGCACTGAAGTCCGAGGCCTTGGCTATGGCAGCTCACTTCCGTGTGCCAAATGCCCTCTTCTCCTCTTCATAACACGCTTAGTCCTCAAGCTAGTCTAAAGTCTAGGTCTTGAATATGCCACAATACTCTAACTCAGCCCTAATCCCCACCTAGGATTCATATTTCAAGTTGAAAGGTACTGTAGTCACAACATCCCAATCGTCTTTATCAGCCTTGTCTCCAAACACCCTCAGCGCGCTGACTCTCAGGGAATAAACCCCTTCATCCAGTACAGTACCGTCAGCAAGCAACCCCTTCACATAGGCTCGTTGATCCGAGCGAGCCAAGTAGAGAAGCGGCCAGCCAGCCAGCGCCCCGAGGACATCTCCCTTTGCACCACCACGCAAGACATCGACGTGGAGCGCGGCAGTTCCGATGGTGGGATTGATGTAGACATTTGGCGTGGTATCCTGATCACCGCGGTCCGTGAGCGGTGGGTTGGCCGGATCCGGTCGTGGGATGGTATATGTCTTGTTGGCAGGTACTTGGTTGTTCCAGTTGGCGAGGTAGACTTGAGATGCCTGTAGAACAGGTGTATCGCGCATGCTTCCAGCAACTCCCAAGTACGGAATCACTAAGGAGGAGTTGGATCCTGTTAGTGCAATGTGTCCGCTATACACAGGTAGCAGAGTTCCGTTGACATTCTCCGGCGGCGTGCAAGTAACAGTAACATCGACAGAGCCACCAGCAGGGACATTAATCTTGCTACATAATCTGTCAGCTCAAGAACAAAGATGATCCAATAAATACGAACCTGGAACTGAAGCTGATGTCAGCCCACTCCTCGACGGTCGGATTGGGGAAGGAGGCGGCCATCAAAGGAGACAGGTCTGGCTGAAGAGTGTACATGGTCGGCGATTTACGGTGAGAGAGCTGAAGGGCAACGTCACTAGACCCCGTGTTCTTGACACTGAATGTCTTGTTTCCGACAAAGTGGTCCGTATCGTTGAACGAGATGCTCTCAATGCTGAGCTCGACGGTGGTGTGCGCTGCGTCAAAGGCTTGGGCGATACCTCCACCCTGCTGTGTCGCCGGGGCTGGCGTATCTGGATGTGCTTTCTTGCCATCGAACCAGTCAAGGGGCTTTGCCGTCGACATGATGAGTCGTCTCAGGAGCTCTGGTTTCAAAGTTCCCCGAACCTCGCCGATCAGAGCGTAAATGCCCGCGATGAGAGGTGCAGCTGAATCAATTAGCAAAGTCGGACTAGACAACAAGAGACCTCGAGAACATACACATGCTAGTTCCTGTCATGACTCTGTAGCCTCCCATGGCCATCGGGAACGTGCTGAGAATGTTGGCTCCAGGGGCGGCGATCTGAGGGTTCATCGCTAGTTCCCAGGTTGGGCCCCAGCTGGACAAATCCCCCATGTAACCGCCACTCACATTGTTCTCGAGCTGCTCAAGGCGTACAGCGGTGTTGTTTCCCCCAGGCAGAGAGACTGTAACAGCCTTGCCCTCCTTTAGAAGGGAGAGCCACTGCTGGGCGACGTAAGGAGGGACTGTTCCCACGCCCTGCAGGCCTTCTGCATAGTTATACAACTCATCTCGCATAGTGCTGTGTTTGTCAATATCTGTTGAGAATCGACGCGAATGGCAAACTTACAGGTTGTCCTTGGCGTAGTAGAGCAAGTATTGGCCCCCCTTGGCAGCCACGTTGGTTCCCTGGTCCACTGGGTAGCATCCTGTTGCCCGAGCATCCAAATTCTCCAGCAGGACAATTCGTTTGCTCAAATCCGGAGTATCGTCAGGGAGGGGTGAACAAGCATTATCAGCATCAGCAGCGGACCACAGGGAAAGGGAAACGTTTCCAGAAAGTTCAGGGAATCCAGGCAAGAATCCAAACTCTTGGCTCGTCTTGTTGGACTCGACAGCGTAAGAGCCGGCTGTGAGCAGCGCTGGGAAAATGGTGTTGGTTACTGCGCCCACACCTGTCACGCCTCGCCCTGTAGCCGGGGCGGAAGCAAAGAAGAGGCCAAGGACGCCGTCGTTGCCTGCGGAGATGACGACGGGCACTCCGGCATCTACGATGCGTGTGGCGAGAACACTCCAGACATCCGAGGGCCAACCACCAGCACTGACGGCATTGATTAGCATAACAGACCATGTAAATAGTGTAGAAGCTACTCACTCGCCATCCGAGCAAGAGATAATATCAGCCCCCTCCTCGAAGGCGCGGATAAAAGCTGACAGTAGAATCTCGTTGGTGGATGTTGCACGGCATCCCCAAGCACGATACGCCGCCAGCTTAACTCCAGGAGCAGCTCCGGTGAAGCCGTACTTGTTGCCTTCAAGCTGTGCAGCAACAGTTCCCGCGACATGAGTTCCATGACCTTGGCAATCATCCATGGGGTCTGCGTCAGGCTTAGCCTCGATCGTTCCAGGCAGGAAATCATCGCCAGTAAAGTCCCAGCCGGCCTCGACCAGGCAGCCAGGTCCAAAGCATCCTCCGAGAGCCGGGTGAGTGTAGTCGATGCCGCTGTCGATGATGGCAACTCGAATTCCCTTTCCGGTGACTCCTTCTGCTCGCAGTTTGTCGACTTGCGTCATGACATGGGGCGAAAAGGTGTCTTCGGCAGCATCCCGAGGCGTGATTTGGCGTCGTCGTAGGGTCTCTCCAGTAGTGTCATTCGCAGCTGGAGGCTCACTGGTCTCTGGCATATTAAGACGGATAGGGCGGACAGGCCAGACGGCCTCGACCTGTGCCAGCGCCTCGAGTTGTTGCAGGATCTGTTTTCCGTCACCGCCACTCGCGTTCAGGACTTGGAAAGACACGCCGTTGAAGAGGCGAGAATTAAACTCGGCACGAGGGTTTGCACCAATTCCTTGTGCCTCGAGGGCATCGTAAAAGGCGGACGCTGACTTGACGCCATCGGCAAACTCGACAATAAAGTCACCGGAGCCGACGGTCCCGGTTGTGTCTGCGGCGCGACGGAGTGTCGTCGACGAGACGGCTTGGGCGCCTAGAAGCGCTGATGTGATTTGGAAGAAGCGCATTCTCACAATGAGACCGACATTAGTCGAATTTCAAGGCAATGAAGCCATCAAGGGCTTGGGCGTGGCCACGGCTCACAGTTATATAACCAATGTCGATCGGAAGCCCAACCCCTGAACAGACCCATACAATACGATGTTCAAAGCCTAAATACGAGTTTCGCATCAAGGGTTATAGTGTGATAGTGCATTCTCCTACTTGTTACAGGGGATAGTCCTTGGCATTCTCCATGATGGCTCGGGCTAGCAACCAGATCTGGCGGCGGGATGAAACCCTGGGCCACAGAAATCGAATCACTGCCGATACGATCTCAAATGCGTGATTATCAAAGGTCAGACTATCCAACACTTGAGGTGTATCCCGCTGGTTGATTCATGGCGGATATGACATGTTTTGAATTTCAAGAACATGACTAAACGGAGATGGAAAGGACAACATCATCTCCTGCGTAGGGAATAGTTCATAGAATGAAGCCAATATCCCAGACGCGAACAAGACTCTTGCCAACGCAGAAATAATCAAGCCAGCCGACAGCAGGCCGCGAGTCCGTCTCTATATCCTCCAGGGCAATGCAGTGCCCATAATCTCAAGCTCATCCAAGCCAGACCAGATCAAACCCATGGCCAGCGGCAAGTAATAGCCACTATTCCAGACGCCTATCTTTCCAGGCCTCTACACTCTGGAAGCCACCAGACTCATGTAGATGCCCCACAGCAGACCAATGAGACTCAAAAACACGATTCGCCGGTGGACTGGGATGAAACTGAAGCTGATGATGGAGGCGATTGGCCAGATCTTGTAACCAGCAACAATAATGGGAATGGTTTCCTAGTATTTTTGTCAGCGGTAAACCGCGGTAGGCATACAACATTAACTGACCGTCTGGATGTTGCTCCAGATCTGAGAAGTGGCCTGACCCTTGAGAACGCCCATGATGATGAGGAAAGCCACCGTGTTCATGATGGCACCGGCAGAGATGCAGTCGACGAACCACTTTGTCAAGGTGTTCTTCATGCTGAACTTGGGCTCCCGGTCTCGGTTGATCTCAGCCATGCGCTCTTCATAGCCCTCCTTGAGCTCGGGCGCATCCTCAGCTGGCGTCATCTCGACATCACCGATACGCTGCTGTGGGCGTCCAGATGGATACGCCGGAAAGGTGCGCTCCAGGAACTGCTGCCAGTGATAGTTGGGAGGGGCGGTGATCAAGGTGAGTGTGACGAAGCGGAGAAGAGGCAGGAGATCCAGAGTTACAGGGCGCTATCCGAATAGGTTAGCCAATAGGCTAGTTGATTGGGGATAGTCGTCACGGCGGTTCAAATCAATCACAGAGATTCACAGCGGACGCAGAGACTCACGTTCTGCTGACGCGCCTCAATGAGCTGGGCCAGCACATTGGAAGCGGTCGAGAGGGCAGCAGCCTGAAGGGTGGCAACGACAATGGGAGAAGGCATCTTGGAAAGCAACGACTATAACGAGCGAATTGGAAAACACCAAACGAGTGATTGATTGATGGTTAGAGATGCCGCCCTTGAGATGATGTTGCTACTTTGCAGTGAGCAGCCAGCGAGTGGAGGGGCTCTATTTCACGTGTTGCTACGCGTGCCTTGCAGCCCGGGATAAGTAAAGATCCGAATACCCTTTGACCCCTTTTCTCATCCCTTTCTCCATAAAATTCCAGACGTCGTATCCGTATTTGACAATGAGCATACGAGACGGTTGGTGTCTTTCAGGGTAGAATTCATGAATACCGATGCCTTTTAGCCACCATTCTCTCCAGAGCTTGTCTTCTTGGTCATGGTGGCCCAATCTGGGGAAGACGCCAGCCCAAACGACCCCTGTCACTTTGGCCCCGCAGCGTCAACGGTTCAGGGTAATAAGCAGATACTATTAGATTTATTAGAAAGTAAGGCTATCCTTATAGATAGCTTCAATCTACTTCAATCTATATATATTACTTATATTATATTATTCTACCGTCATGGGATGGAAGAGATCGGACCTAATCCGGGAGGTAATTGGTGCAGTAGGCTCTAAGGCGGAAAGTATGTAATTTAGTAAATTACAAGCAACCCTTGGTACATTAGCAGTAAAACAAACAAACAGCTTCACGCTTTCTCTATGGCCTGCCTGGATCATACCCAACCTCCCGAATTAGCAACGCATCCATAACGCTCTATACCCCAACATCAAAGGCGTGGAGAGGCGGCTACTTACGGATGCCAAGATGACGGGTGAACCCGAATTCACGTTATTACTCGGGGCCTACAAGTTCCCGAGCCCGTGTGTTTGTAAGCCTATGTTATAGAATGTGCAGAGATTGCGGAGTCTGATACGGCAGTGGTGAATAATAAATGGAGGTTTTAGAGTTTCGGTATTCCCTTACTCCGCTGGGGCCACTGAGGGTAGGCTGCAATCACTTGCGAGAGCCTGCTGGTCTAGTTATCTCCAGCGAACGCTCCGGCCAAGAAATCGGCCAGCCTAACGTTTGTTGAAGACCCAAGGTCCTCAGAGTTGGCCATGAATGCGTCCTGCTCGCCAGTTCCATTGGGCAGTCGTCCCGTATAACGTTATTCGACATGTATTGATTTGATTACCAATCTCGCCGGGGCTAGACTCGGGTTCGGGTTTCAACCCGACCGAAGTGGCTCGGGATGCGTCACTTGATTCGATGTTCCACGGTAGGGGATACCATCTCCAGACCATCTCCTCCGCACAATGCAGCAAGGTCGTGCTCAACGTTGATAGTATATAAACCACATTCCCCGCGGCTAATTTCGTTGTGGCATGGGATATCCAACATCTTGGCTTTCCTGTAAATACCTCGCCGTCATGAAGGTCGCCATTGTTGGGGCCACGGGCGAAACCGGCTCCTCCATCGTCAACGGCCTCCTCGAATCGACCGAACCACATTATGTGAGCCATCCTTGTTGATAGCGAATTAAGCGCTCACACTCTATGCCAAGGAAATCACTGCCCTGATCCGGCCCTCATCGCTCGAGAAGGAATACGTACGGGACCTTAAAAAGCGCGGAGTCGAGGTCGTCGCTGCTGACTTGGCCGGCCCGGAAGACGAGCTTGTAAAACTAGTGCGCGGAAAGGACGTCGTCATATCTGCCATCGACGCCATCAATCTCGAGGCTCAGATTCCTCTCGCGAATGCTGCCAAGGTTGCTGGCGTTACGCGATTCGTGCCCTGCTTCTTTGCTACTATTGCGCCTCCAAAGGGGATTCTAGTGCTTAGGGATCTTGTAGGCCGCTTGCTTAAACACCATGAGTGTCTCTGCTGATATCTGTGATAGAAGGAAGACGTGCTCAACTATATCAAAAAGCTTCATCTCCCCTACACGGTTATTGACGTTGGCTGGTGGTATCAGATCGCCCTGCCGCGCCTTCCTTCTGGTCGCATTGATAACGCCCTCATGCCAACCGACCAAAGCATCGCTGGGGACGGAAATACCCCCTCAGCTTTGACCGATGTTCGAGATATTGGGGTTTATACCGCTCGCATTATCGCGGACCCCCAAACGCTGAATCGGTCAGTCTTTGCCTATAGCGAACTATACACGCAGAATCAAGTCTATGATCTTATCGAGAGGCTGAGTGGGGAGAAGATTGAACGTAAATACGTAAGTCAGCGTCCTCACGAGCTTTTCTGTCACCTTGCTAAGTGATACTCGATTAGGTATCTGCTGAAGAGATCCAAGAACTACTAGCAGAGACCGAGGCTGAGCAGGACGAACCTCGGTGGCCCAAGCTATACAAGTTAGCTTGGCCTCAGTATCGGAACTCGTGGGGAATCCGCGGAGACAACACTCCTGACTATGCTAGATACTTGGGGTACCTCAATGCGAAGGAACTGTATCCTGACTTGAAGGGGAGAGCCTTTGAGGACTATTGCAAGGAGGTTTTGGATGGGGCAGCAAGTCGTGTTGGACACAGATGAATACTCTGGTCTTTGCAGCAGTGACTAGTCGTGAAGTCTTCCTATTCTTGGTTTTCTATGGCCGACTTTAAACAATCTCGCAGCCTATGGTGAAATCTTGAGACGGCATCCCAGCCGATGATGTAGGGAGGCTCAGGAATGCCGCCCAATGAAGGGCGAGCTCGGCATGATGCTGATGACGTTTTTCATTGGATCTTCTTCTAATGGCCTCATGTATTCTATCATAACCTAAGGAGGCCTGCTCCTCTGTATGATTGAGTCAATTCCGAAAGTTCCAAGAGCTCCAGCGCGTGCAGGCCCTTGGGTCCGAAGTGGCGGTCTACGTAATTTGCCAGGTGGATCTGCGCGAGCTTGCTCTGGCTGTAGGCTCCGGTGGGATCGTCAGCTCCCTCAGAGGCGAGGTTCAGGTCGTTGAACTGAACCTCTCTGCCGTTGTGGGCGGAGCTCGAGACGTTGACTAGACGAGAATTGAACTCAGGGGTCGAGGCTGAAGGGCGACATCCTACCATCACAAAGTCAGTGCACCAGAACAGCAGCAATACCGAGCTCAGGCATTTCACAATACCTGGTATTGTGCTTAGCACAGCTCGGACAGCCGAGCGGAGGTGTAGCAAGAGTGTTCAGAAGAGTTGCATTATCCACGCGGTAACCTTCATGGACATAGTCATAATAACCACTGAACCACAACTTCTCTTAAAGTTTGACGAAATTCTCAGTGATGAGGAATCCTTGTGCTCGATTAATGTTTTTAAACCAATTTTATCGGCAAGTTCACTAGTTAGTAGCTGCGGCATTATCCTTCCTTTTCAACAAGTATAGCTAGTGGAGGGAAGGTCGCCCGAGCCTTTATATTTATTTTTAAGCAGTGGTGAGAAGGCAGACTTGGACATGATGCCCACTCTGCACGCTGCAGACGCAGGAGCGATGCAGGGGTTGTCGAATTTGAACCTCCCGGCCCTTGGTAGTTGAGCTGCATCCTCCCAAGCCAGCCTGAGCTCGCTCGAGCGGCGACCGAGCCAGCCCTGAGCAAGCCTGAGTAAAAGCAACGACGGATTACGGGTAAGGATCGTCTAGATTCGTGACGTATAATAGCCGAAATACTATGGCTGGATGAATTTCCACAACCGAGGTTCCAATGAAAGGCGCCTCACGGCTTCATGAACAGGGAGAATCCGATCGACCTTGAAACGACGGGTACTTTACCTCGGTTGTACCGTCATGTTGATAGCGTGGTTTTTATCTGCTTGATTCCACTATTACCTCCTCCTCCAGCCCTTCCCTGCTATCGTCTGGTGCTCAACACTGCACAATGACATCTGGCTGTGACATGACCCCACGGGATACCCGGCATTCCTATCCATTTACATAATGAATCAACAGTCCCGAACAAACGAGCAGGGAGACGCCATGGATTCTTCAACAGGCCGTAGAGAACCCTACAAAATAGGTTTGCTTACCCGTGACAACTGCGTCACGCGCCTGCAACCGAAGGCCGCCCTGCCTCGTATCATCAGCCTCCTTCGGGGGCCTCGACCTCACTGTTATCACGCCCGCCCTTCTCTCATCCACCTTCTGTAAGTGGTACACACCCTCTCCGCGCCCGGTGGCGTATCTACCGTGTACCTGTGTCCTTTATCACTGCCGATCCGATAAGCTTGCCCTATACCCCGCGTTTTCACTCTGTCGTCCTAGTCCCCGAAAGGCAATGTTAACCCGCGGGTGGTTTTCTCCAACTGTGACCGGATATGGTCGTGTTTGACGTGTGTGTCTTGCTTGCTGGCGTGGTGTCGCTGCCGTGTAATCGAGGGTTTGTGGAAGAGTGTTACGCATAAAGAAAAAGGAGTCCCGCAACTTCAAAGTCCGAGATGGCCACTGCGTCGATGATGTTTGTTCCGAATCGTTTCCATTGAGCAATAGGAAACCGTCATCATGCTTGTCTTTTCCGAGACTCTTCATCCTGCCACGGTCAAGACGGTGCTTGCTGTGTCATTCTGTCTCAGCGCTGTTGCATGCCTTGGTGTCCTCGCTCATACTCTTATTCACAAGCGAAAAACTCTCACTCAATACACGCGATGGCCCTCGTCTCCTCCTCCGGAGCCAGTGAAGAGAACGTCCGAGGTGGACTACACCAAGGTGTTTCCGCCCTCGCAGCGATACCTTCTCCCGGACATCTCTCCTACTTTTTCTTCTAGCAATGTAGACCTCTCCCTCAAGCCTCTTCTGAGGCTGGACGAGGACTATCGCCATGCCAGTCCCACCAAGTACAACTTTACCGGCTTCAGCGTCAAGGAGCTCAAGCAGCTCGGTGACTTTCCCGACTACGCAAAGCTTTCCGGCGTCCCTCTACCCACGCCCCTGAAGAACTTTAACGTCAAAACTGCGCTTCCGAGACCTTATCGCCCCTTCCGGTGGGCTTACCACCAAACAATGTGTAAGTGACAGTGGATCCAACTCGGAACCCACCAGCAAGCTAACGCCTGATAGCTTTCAAGAAACTAGACACAGATTTCTGGTTGGAAGTGGAGAAAACCTATCCAGAGCGCATCCGTCAGCGCCAGGAACTTTACGCCAAGCATGGTAAAGACTTGTTACAGGCGCTTCCGGGCTCTGAACTCGCGTGCAAGGAACTCATGGAGATGATCATCCAGTTCCTCTGCGCGCGATACCCGCAGGCATTTGAGCTTCGCGGCAACACCTTTGTGAACCACATTCTAGGAAACAAGCAGGATCTGCACAAGATCGAGCCCCTGCATTTCATCCTCAACCACGTCCCCGAGGATTTCGCACTCACTCTGAGGGATCCCGCAACGGGTCGATACACCTTTAGAGCGGGTGTCATCTGTTCTTCTGTTGGTTGGAAGCTGAGCCAAAAGATGGGACTTGGGTTGCCCGAGATTCATGCCCCAGTGCCTGATTACAAGGAGAAGATGGAGTTTAGCATGGATCGGTAAGTGCAGCCAATTTCTATGTGACCATTGTCTGACCCGTCTAGATTCTTCACAAAGATGCCCGCCAACAGTCCCATCCAACGAGGATCGTGGGGTCTCGAGATTGGACAGCCCTTGTTTCTCCCCTCCGACCACCCCGACTTTAGCCACCGAGACTCGCAGAACCCATCTCTGACCCCGGACGATCTCCACCTGCGGGTAGACTGGCAAACCCTCCGTAGGCTGCCTCTCTCTGGCGCCATCGTCTTCAACTTCAAAGCCCTCTTCACGCCAATGTCGGAATTCCGAGACGAGCCATATATCCCATCCCTCGTCCTCAAGGTCCTCAACGAAGGAAAGGAGAACCTCATGAAGTACAAGGGCACGTGGCACGTAGAGCACGTGGCGAAGCCAACCCTGAAGGAGTGGGAGCGCGAGCAGGTGGAGAAGGGCATGATTCCAAAGGATTGGGAGCCGCGCACTTTGGATGAGAATCCATTCTTTCCAGGATGGGAGAGGAAATGGAACTTGGCATGATTTGATGAGTGTATAGACATAAGCAGCTTAGCGAATTTCACTCTGTATGACGATGAATACGATATTGAAGACACAATTTTCATTCTTGTGCTCACCGAAGAGGGCGTAGTTCTTCGTATCACGGCATCAAGTAGACGAGAAGCAATGAAAACGACTGGACAAGACTCTCGGAACCCGTTCACCGAGACACGGCACAAGCAGGATTTTCAGTAAAAATGATGAAATCATGTTCAATCGAGAATGCGGTATTTACAGAAAACTAGAAAATTCATCATGCATCGCTCAATGCCTCGTAAACCCATCACCATCTATCACTATTTTGATATTTACAGGACACTCTCCACACGAGCACCCACCACCCTCTACCACGGGTATTTCCTCACCTCATCCTCCTTCTCGAGGTTCAAACCCCTCGCGAGCTGCTTCTCGTGCTCCCTGTCCAGATACTCGAGTAGCACACCGCCGTACTTCTCCTTGCCCTTGTAGTTGGACACCTTGTCGTCCCAGCTGCGTACGGCGCTGGCCAGACGACCCGGCACGTAGTCTTCCTTTGCAATCTCGGTGACGGGATGGAAGTAGGTGCGGATGGTGAAGAGGATGGCACCGGTCTTGGGAAGTCGACGGAGAGACTGGCGCTCGGAGCGGAACATGTGGTGCTCGATGGCCTTGTCCTTTTGCGCCGTGCTCCAGCTGACAACAGGGTCATCTTCACTGCCGATGCTCCAGCTCCAGGGAAGAGATTCATCCACCTGGAGGAAGTAGTTGTTGCGGCAGTAGACAGACTCGCACTTGAGACGCTTGAAGAACTTGCACATGCCGGTCTCGAGCTTCTCCTTAAAGTGCGGCACATCACCAGAGTAGTGAATCTCCGAGAGCGACATGCCGTACTTGTCCGAGAGACGCCAGAAGCCCGCGAGGAGCACAGCGCCAGCCATGAGGTAGAACTGTCCGTCGGGACGCTCGATCATCAGGGCGAGATCGTCCTGGACCAGACGCGCGCAGATGGCCATGGGGTCTTCGGCCAGGGGACGCTCGACGATGTTGAAGTCTTCGCCAGACCACTTGTTCCTGATTCCAACTGGTGTTCGCTCGAAGAGGGTCGGGTATCGAGCCGGGAGGTACTCTGTGAGTTCCTGGAGGAGCTCGATGGCGGCGGGATAAGCGTCCGGGTGAGTGGCGACGCACTTTTTACCACGCTCCTCGATACGAGCCTTCTTGTCGGCATGGTACTTTGGATAGTCACTATCCAGTTCTATCCACTCCTCTACTGGAACGGTACGCAGGCCCATGGTGACCTGGTACTTGGGCCCGTAACGGAATGCCCGATAGGGGAGGGGCTTGGTCTTTTCGATGGACCAGCCGGGGTAGGGCTCAGGGATGGGAGTCTTGTAGTCGCTGGGTTCCCAGCCGGCAGAGACTCGGGGGAGGTCATTGCCGAGTTTGGACTTGCGGGTTGAGAGGATGCCGAATATTTGGTAGGCGATGAAGGAGATGCCGGTCAAGATGCTGAGGACGACAATGACCTCGTGGGCACCGAGGGAGGATAGTGAGGGAACCATGATGAAGTGCAATTGGAGCCAGAAGATTTGGACAGAGAAAAATATGAGTTTGATGCTCAATTGACCACCATGAGTCTTGTAAGGGTTGAGAGGCTATCTGTGATACCATCAACCCCCAAGTGGTCAACACCCTCTATTTGAACTCCCTCCTCGACACCATCCAATACAACCAAATCCCTCGACGGAAACCCCCAAACTGTTCCACTGGGGCAAAAATCCAAGATCGGGATCATGTGCCGGGAGAGACACAAGTAGATTGCTCAAAGCGGCCATCTTGGACGCATCTCTACCCCGCCATCCCGAGTCCGGGGAACTTGTCCCAGATAGGAAAAAGAAGCCTATCACGACGCGGGCGGCGACACGGGCCCGGATACGTTTGTCTGAAAGAGATGGACGACGCGATTGGGATCGTTTTACGTGATTGAGAAAGATCAAGAGGGTTTTTTGAGTAAGCTTGGAAAGATCAGAGCGGAGGCTGAGAGGGGGAGATGAGGGTTGGGAGTTGTATATGAATGGGAGAGTTCCTCTTCAAGGACAACCTTTCAGTCAGACAAGACACAAACACCTTCTCTACAAGCCATCTTCTCTCAATCATCTTCTAAACCATCCTCATCAAGTCATCTCATCTTCTCCCAGAAACACCCTCACACAAACTCCAAAATGGCCTTCCAGCACTACGCCCAAGCCCAAACCAAGTACGAGGTCCCCCTCCTCGCCAACGAAAACGCCTTCCTCGGCGACGTGCACACGAGCGACAAGGACGCGACCAACCCCATCTCGGCCGGCTTCTTCCGCTTCAAGAAGGGCACCCCCCTGACCTACACGTACAAGTACGACGAGACCAAGATCATCCTCGAGGGCAACTTCACCCTCGAGGACGCCACGGGCCAAAAGGTCGACGCCAAGCCCGGCGACGTCTTCTTCATCCCCAAGGGCGCGACCATCACCTTCACCACGCCTGACGAGGGGTTGGCTTATTATACTGGTGCTCGCAAGTATATGGATGTTTAAGATGGATAGAGAAGGCAAAGGAAACTTGGGGCTACAGGATATAGATTCATGATGAAATGAAATAGAATTGCTCCCATAAAGTGTCCCAACCAATCTCGATAATACTCAATACTCCATGCCGTGAATACCCTCCCCTCTTCGCCATACCCAAAACCAAGTCGCTAGCTATTTTTACAATTCACCTAAAACTTCATAAATTAACCAAACATTGACCGTAGATTCTTATCCTCCATCACGTCCACCCAGTGCACCGACGCCGACCCCGGCGGCTCATTGTCGTACGCATCCCAGATGGCCTTGATCAGCTCCCTCGCCATCACCACCGGCTTCGGCGGCAAAGTGTTCTCCAGCATGTTGAGCCTCCCGGTGATGAAGTGCCGGGCGTTGCTGATGTCGAGCGACATGCGGGAGATGAGGTTCCCCGGGGGTGGCGACGTGCCCAGCGCCTCCATGGGGTCGCCAAAGGGCCCTGGTTGGAAGCCGGTGACGGGGCTGGCTGCTGCTGCTGCTGCTGTCTCGAATGAGAAGCCTGGGACGTCGAGGAGGGTCATGGTGTCGTAGCGGAGACCGGTGCTGGCTGTGATGTACAGCAGAGGCTGGATGACACGTGTTCCAGAGTTGGGCGGGATCTGCTCGAGGACGTTGACGAGTCGCAGGCTGAGAGGGATGATCCACTCCTCCCAGGGGATGTGTCTGCTGTTTGCGTGCGCAGAGTCCAGCGGTAACCGCAGGGCGACGAGGTCGGGGAAGGTCTGGTATAGCTGGAGCAATGCGGCCAGCTGGTAAGCCTCTGCGATCTGCGAAAGGTGAAGCGCAGGCGTGCGATAATCCCCAGTCTCTGTGATGGTAACAGCAGCCGAGAACTCTAGCCCCAGCAGGCGCTCCTCCAGCCGTTGGGCTTCCTGTATCTCCTCCAGCGCCCGTTGAAAGTCCCGTTCCGTCTCCTTGGGCAGCTTGAGGTTGCGGCGGAAACTCCGGCATAACCGTATCGACTGAGCAAAAAGCTGAGCGGCGAGCGGTGAGATACCCGTCCACGGATGAGGCGAGTTGTCGATATATCGCTCAGCTAGTTGCATGTTTGCGTCACTCCGAGGTCCGATGATGGTGTTGTCCGCGTCGACGACTGCGTCAGTCTCATCCTCGACAGCGGCGAGGAGCATCTCGCAGTATGCAAAACTCCTATTAAAGAAGGAGAGTAACTCGAGATCTTTCTCGGAATAGGTTGAAAGGCGACGGTTGAGGCGTTTCAGAATCATCTTTGCTTCTCGGAAGAAGGGTAGACCGAGTTGTCTGGCATCAACCCAGCAGACAGTCGTTCCCAAGCAGAATAGCGAAAACAATAGTCCAGAAGGAATCGTGTCGAGCACCGTCCGGCAGCTAACCTCCTTCGCCTCTGAAAGCACCGACCCCGTCGCGGCCTGCAGAAAGTACATGGCCGACTGCCTCATGTTGGGCAACCGCGTCGAAAGGAAGCCGGCAGACATGCTCTGCAGCGAGCTGAAGACCGGGTGAGAGCTCGTGCACAGCTCGAGGGCCAGCTTGCGGTTCAGGTTGGTCTCCGAGTCGAAGCCCGACCAGGCCGAGCACACCTGCTCGAACCAGTTGCTGATGAGGAGCGACGACGTGTCGGTGATGAGGCTAACAGTTAGCGGCGTGCTCTCGAGGAACTGGCCGGTGGGAGGGGCGAGGGCCTGGGAGGTCATGTCGACGTTTGGAGTCATGGCCGTCATATCGCTGGTGTCGACGATGGAATTTGTCTGGCCAAAGAGGTCTGTCTCCGAGTCGGTGCAGGAACTGCTTGTCCAGCTAGCGTCGCCCAAGATGGAGGCGGCATCCTCTGTGGCCAAGTCGTCTTGTTTCGAGGGTCCAGGGGTAGTATCTAGTATTGTCATGGGCATTGTTGTCGTAGGCGTCTTATCGGTTCGTACGGATGAGCCTCTTCGCGAGGGTGTGGGCGAGGGTCCGGTCTGGATGTTGATGTCCATCTCGCCGGGCTGATGCTTAAACGACCACTTGAACTCCTTCCAATACCCTCCACACTTGACGCCTTTGCGGATACATCTCAAGCATTCCGGTCTCGTCTCGTCGCATTTTGTCTTGCCATGTCAGTCTTGAGATCGATATACCATATACCCACGCCAGAGAGCCCTACATGTTTGGCCTTGCAGGTGGCACAGCCCGACCGCGACCGTGGATTAGGCCCATTCTTTGGCCTGGCCGAGGTGCGCTTGCAGCCGCTCTTTGTCGTGGACGTCTTTGCCTGCATGGTGACCGTCTTTTGAATCTCATATATCGGCGGTATCAAGTCGTCGTCGCCGGCAGCATCCCGATCATGAACAATGACGGAGCGAAATCATCACGAGACGGGACCTGCTTGTTCTTATGGGATCGGACAGGGGCCGGGGTGTGTATGGTTGGTGCGTGGCAGCCTATCTCCGACGAGATAATGGGGGGGAGGGAAAACGCGGGGAAATGCATCATTATCTCAGCCACTGGGCGAAGCTAAACTGATAAGGAGCCTGAGACTACGGAAAAGAACGAAGCTGGTAGGCTCGGTCATCTCGGCAATTGGGCAGGAGAGGCAAGCTAGTCATGCGCCCGAGAAGTTGCAAACCCGTGGCCATCCATTATCACCATGTTTGACCGACCCTGAACACACAAACAGAGGTTCCTGAACGGTCAACAAGTTGTAGAATTCAGATCGAGATAAACTCCTCCATGGACAAGGGGAAACCCGTTGTCTGGTCCACTACCAAGACAGGCCCCTCGGGAGTCAGATCCGTCGTGGTGAGAGTGGACTCTGGTGGAGCGCACTCCACAGCCAAGCTGCAACGCCTAGTCCACGCGGGATGAAAGATAAGAAATCTTTGAAGAATTCTAGATTTGTTGTGCTACGAGTCATTCCGAAAGCCGAGCATTGGCATTGAGATTGGCATCGTGAGCGCCCGTCCTTATCCCTCACTCTTGGACATTGACCTCCGCCAAGAAACAAGCACCGAGTCCGAGCCTCTCTCCCCTTTTCCGTCATGAATAATTAACAAGGTCAGGCGCCTGAATCCCCTACTCCCCATAGGACGACAGGTGCAGTGCCGGTGTCCTTCAGAATGCGGGGTGCACACCGGGATATGCATCACAATCGCATCTCCCACCCAGTCAGAGTCCTCCAAATTCCCAGATCGACACTGTTTGTTCTCCCGTGGCTTTTTTTCTTTACCCCAGGAATCTAAGACGTTCCCCGGATCACCAAGCTATTACAAACGGAAACCTAGACGAGGCCATCTGCCGGGGTTGTTGGTCCACCCGGCAATGGAGGGCGTGGTTGACTCTGGGGAAGGGTTTAGGAGTATGTGGATAAAAGAAAAGGCCATCTCTTCTCTCTGGACGACTCCTGATGCCTTCTCCTTCATCTTGGTCCAACCTTGGAAACCGGCGTCTTGTCCTCCCCATCCGATGTCATCTCCTTGGTTGCACGCTGCAACCTCCCATGAAGCTAGCAAGTCATGCCACTTCCCCAGATTGCGACGGTGACATTTCTTGTGCGGTGAGAAGTCTAATCAAGCTCACGGCATTTGGCAGTCAAGTCCTGCCACCTCAAATGCAGTTGGCTGTCAGCGCCTTCATTATTGCCCAATCTTAAGCCCTTGCCGTCAGTCAACTCGTGTTATTGGTTTGTGTCCGTGCTTTTTACCGTTCGAGCAGCGACTTGCTTCCACCTGCTTCTTTTGCTTCCTGCGCAGCATTATGACAGGGGGTAGATAAGGATCCAGCGGCAGTATCTTACCAGTCATTTTTGAACCTCGACGTATTTATTAGAGGAGATGTGTATCTCTATTCACTACGTAGTATGCTTCATGGATACGACTTGTAGAACAGGCAGGTCGTATGCCTTTCCCCTCCCAGAGGCTGACAGTCTCTCAGTGACAGGCGATTCCATCGACAAATCTCGTTCATCGGGGCCTTTTTACAGCATAAAACACTCCGAGTGCCATCAAGTCACGGAATCAGGTTCCCTTCGGTTGAGCGTTGGGCAGTGACCGCCCAAGGCGGTAGCATATAACCTCTCCACCTCGGGGGACCAGGAATGGATCCAGGATGAAGACACCGGAGGGAAATGGCGACGGCAAGGGTATTCTGTCCTATGTCTTCCGTATCAAGAACTTTCCATGATTCCTGGAATTCAGCCAACCCCTAAAAACTACACATTGCGAGGTCAGGCGAATGCAAGAAACGGTCCACTGTTGTTGGGGCCATGTCATTCATCTTGGCTATCGAGAAAGGGGGCACGATGGGTTCAATTAGCCGGATTGAGCCCATACATTATCTTTCATGGTATGTCATAATTCACGGTATGCTCACGGCCTGGCAATCACAGGACCAGCAACAGTCCAGCTTTCGCAGCAGCATATACTTCAGCAGAGGGTCTTGTCTATGTCTATGTCTAATGCTCCTCGTCCCAAAGAATCATCGCCCACTGATGTTCCCCCTCTACAGTCTAGCTCTATTCTCCTCCTCCTCAGCCTCAGCCTTTGCATTCGACCTCTCCCACATAGCCTTGCGCAGATCCGACCCCTCGTTGAAGGCACGGAACCACTCCCTCTTGAACAACGGCAGCTTGCGTCCCACCCCTGGCTCGCCCTCACCAGCCAGCTCGCGCACCTTGTCAAAGTAATCCTCAAAGTCCGGGTACACGACCGAGAACTTGGGTCCGTCGCCGTGCGTCTTTATCCGCTCGGCCTCCCACTGCTGCATTTCCTCCACCGAGGGGAGCGTTGCTCGACCTGCGAGGAGACGTGCCGCGTAGACGGCTTGCCATTCAAAGATCTTGAAGGTGAGGCCGGCACCCACGGCGCCGACGAAGAGAAGCGTAGGGTCCTGGTTCCATACGATGTGCTGGTAGATTCCGGGGACTCTGTTGTTGCGTACCGGCACAGAAGGGATGAAGGGAAGCGTCCAGCTATAGCCTGTGCCAAAGATGATGTAGTCGACGTCCGGGATCGAGGTGCCGTCGATGAGATGTACTGTTCGGCCAGTGACCTTGGAAATGGATGGGTGCCTCTTGATCTTGGGGTGTGAAAAGGCTCCGTCGCCAAAGTAGGCATTCACCGTGTGTCCAATGGTGATGCTGTGAATGGGCGACTTGGCCGTGCCAACAAGATCAACAGCGATGTCGGCCGCCGAGACAGAGGCTCCGACCGTGACAACTCGCTTCACCAAACTGTCAGCTTGTTTTCATCTCATGAGAGGTTTCATGTACACGCACCTTTCCCTGAAACGAGTCTCGACCTCGAAAGTGCTTGCTATGCACAACACTCCCAGGACGAGACTTCTCAAACTGCTCCAGCCCGTCTATCGGGGGGATATACGGCACCCAGTAATGTCCACTGGCGACGACAACAGCATCGAACCATTCCGTCCACCAGTAGTCCGTCTCGTTACCTTCCTTTCGAAGAACAACCTTCCACTCGTCGCCAACCTTTTCAACATGCTCCACAGTGGTGCTGTAAGAGACAAGATCCTCATAACTGTTGCGCTGCAAAAGCCCGGCGATGTAATCCCGAATAACCTTCCAAGTTCGAAAAGGTGTATTAGGGCCATGGATCCCAATCGACCACTCACTGCGGATCTCGGGGATGGGCTCCTGAGCAAACTCCATCGCCACACTTGCGACGTTGGTCTCGAGGTAGGGATAAATGGAAGACTCTTCAAAGCGCGGCTGACTAGACTTGGGCGCATAGGCCGGTAGCTTCTCGGGAACTGTCAGAGGCGCATCTGCGGTGCGGTCTGCCAATTGCGACAGGTTGGAGATTGTTGGGGGTTGAGACTTGTCGCCGATCCTGGGACTGTCAGCGATTGCGCCAGAGTTTGAAGGAGCCAATTGTCAATGGCAGAAGTGTGAAGCCTACCAGCAGCCTCCGGGACCTTCACGACGTTCAAACACTCGGATGAGATCGAATGTCTTTTCTTGAGCCAAGGCATCAACGGCGATGGCGCCCGCGGGACCAGCGCCGATGACTGCCACGCGCTTAACGGGAGGGATCGACATGGTGTCAATTGGAAGCAGGCAATGAAAGAGCACACAAAGACAAACTAGTCAACTCAGAAACCCTTCTCAATCTGCACAAACAATGAGTTGACAGAAGCAGAGTCCGACGACTCCAAGACTCTTCCCTAGCCTTCGGGGCATCAAACACCGCCCTTTCTCCACCCGCCGGCTCAGCGGCAGCCAGTTAACTCGGCGTGTGGGTGGGGATATGGTTGCGATGCCTTCGATTGTGCTTCGATTGTGCTATATCACGCCATCGATCGCTCGCCGCGGAGAAGCACGCTTTTTTATATATGGGACGATGTATGAAGTGCGGTGAGGGCAAGTCGACTTGTATTATACTTGTAGCTGTGGCTTGAAAGGGCCGAATATGATATCCCAAGAAGATAGCAGCCTTGTCAACTACGTAGTACTTGTCTGTTCAGTCGCTCGCGCTCGCATCTTCAACATTTGATAACCATACAGATGTCTATCCAACAGACAACAAGTTGGCGCAGTGTAGCTCATTGGACCACCTACCGTGCTCCATGAGGAGCCAATGGGCTCGAGCAGACAGCCCTCCAAACCATCTATCGCCGGATATTTGAGTTGATAAAGATGGCGCATCAGTTGCGGCTGATTTGTCGCCTGAGATAACCTTTGTCAGGCATTCTGATGACGATCAAGCTCGCTGTTGCCAGGACTTCCAAGCAAAACTTGACATGTGACAAGGTGGGCAGTCCTATCCCCATTCTACGACACTCCAAAGAGACGAGAGCTGGTTTGAACATTATATTAATCGCAGGAAAGGATACAAATGCATATCCCGCTAAACCCCTTCGTATATGTAGACTCCCAAACTCCAGCCGAATTCCATTGAGGGATTCGTTCAAAACTCCTTGTAACGCCTTGCAACAATGTCAAACCATCCCTTGCCAGCTTTTGCATCGCATGTCCGTCACTAAACCACAGCTCCGTATCGCGCAGAAGCCCGCGACGACGGCGGAACCACCGACTGATCGGGTCCACAGCCCTCCAGCTCCCTCAGCCATGCATTCATCCTCGCCTTCTTGTCGTCCTCGAGGCTTCGGTGGTCGAGCGCGTTCCACTCGTCTTCGCTCAGACTCCAGAGCGTTAGGTGCTCAAAGATGGCCATGACGGCAGATATGACGATGACGGCGACGGGATTTCCCCAGTCGGCGGACCACGCGGCGTAGAAGATGAGCACAAACGCGTCCAGCGCGTCGCTCAGGAGGTTCACCACCAGGGCGCGCGTCACCTCGCGACGAGCAGTCGGGTCTGAAGGCGTATCGGCCGTGTAGAGGAAACCGGCGAGGAGGACGTCGCGCACGCCAATCAAACTGGCGAGCATGTATGCGCTACCATCGGGGGGAATGTCGAGAGCCCAGAGGCCGAAGCGCGGGTAGGCTATGAGGGAGAGACCGCGGAGGAGACGGACGAGCGAGAAGGTGGCGATGGCGAGGCGCTGGACATGACTTGCGACCGAGGGAGGAGGCTCTGGCGATTGCCTCGCAAAGAGAGGAGTGGCGACGGCGGTGGGGGTGGAGATGGGGAGCAGAGGGGTCGTCGAGTCGGCGGGCATGACCTTTTAGTCTATCAAGAAGGGACTATCGTCGAAGAGGCAGTGGGCGTCTGATACGGGGGACAGAGGAGGGGATGAGGCGGGCGTGTCTGGGCTCTCGACGAGCTCGAATTTATCTCGAGACTGGATGAGGAAGGTGATGAGCAGAACAGAGATGGGGACGGTGAAGAGGAAGGGCACGACGGCAGCGAGGAGGGTTATCAAGACGGCGGCCATGATGATCCATCTGCTAGTTATAAGCTAGCGGACAACAGGTTGCGACGTTGGAGCTTCACACAAAAAAAGAAAGGAAAAAATAGGGCTCACGCGTTTCCCCACAGACGAAAAGGCGGAATCGTCATGGGATGGTCATGCTGAGAAGGGGATGGTGGCGCGTTGATTTTGAGGGTGTCATGACCCTGGGCCCCCCTCCCCCCTCAGTAATCGTCCAAGCTTCTTCTGCTTCTGATCAGGATCTCGATGGCGCTAGGGACGGCAGCTACAGTGATACAGGTGTCGGTGAGCGGCAGTTCTGTAAACACTGTAACACAAGAGATGTTCATTATTACTGTAACTTTCATTATGAATTGTTAAGGAATTATTCTAGTGGCGAGTCAAGACAAGTCACCTCATTCCCATCTCGCAGCGCAGGGCAGCGAACTGGTGGAGGTCCAACCTCTCACCACTCGCATCCATCTGCGCATCATCCCATCCCACGCACCGCAGCCTTGGCCTGGCCTGCTTTTTTCGCTTATCCCGAAAAATCCAGAGCCACTCGTCTCTTTCCCGTGGGTTCCCCATGTCGTGCACACACACAGACTGCGACGCTATCCCGTATACGCGGGCTTCCTCGCAGCGGGAGATAAGAAAAAAGGCTCCCCTTGTGGGGGTCCAGTCTATTTAAACAGTCCACATGACAACTAAAGCTTTCACCGTCTAGCTGCTTCTTTGCTTAGCTCTCACGGCTTTGCAGATGCAATTGCCGTCTTGGGAAAGTAGAGCTTCTATCTCTTGGCACTAGGAACGTGATGGTGTGCTCAAGTTTCTTACGGCCGCATGTAACTCCATCTCATGTTTGCATCTTGGCATATCACAATAGTCATTTCCTCGTGCCTCCACCACCACGTTGACCGGCTCATCGTAGCCGGATCCTTAATCTTGGCCCCATTGGACTACAAAACCCTCCATGGCAATGTGGGAGGGTCATGAGTGCCAGTGAGGCTATATCTGTAGTTTGGCTTGTTGTCCACCACGCGTTTGCTGAAATCGACGAGTATCATCCTCCCTCCAGATTCTAATCCACCAACATGATGTTCCACGCCGCAAAGCCCCTTATTTCACTCCGCGAAGCTCAATTTAACCTTCACTTCATAACCGAGGCAAGCACCTCAAGTCGCGGCCGAGAGGTTATACACTGCCTCTTTTTGGCTTCCATCAACGACCACATACTAACGCCCCCAAATCCATTCCACGGGGATCTCGCTTGTAGTCTGCGGCTCGGCAGGGAAAGCCATCTTCAAGATCCCCGGCCCGAGGTTCTGAGAGACTGGCAAGCCGTATCTTTGTGGCTTTAGTCTTTATCCACAACATTAATTGACGTCCCGAGATCTCGGTCGTGGTAGGGATAGTAAAGAGGGTCGTAGATCTTGGCGGCGTAGATCTGCTTCTCGCCTTGGCCAGAGCAACATTTGACGGTTTGTACCCCGCCATCATCCTGAGGCGATCATGTCTGTGATACCAAGTGCGGGCGTCGCCGAATTCATGTGAAGCGACGTTTGTTGATCGTCCTGGAGAAGGCTTACTTCCTCACGCTCATCACCCTCTTGATATCGACCAAATGGTCTAGAGGGAGTATCGTCATTGAGGTCTAGGCGAGGCTTACAGAAGTCTCCTAGTGGGGAAGAGATCTCGATATCCACCAGCGCCAAATCTGCGCATGGTGGCTTGCAACTGACAGACTTGAAGGCTAAAGATGGTGATCAACTGCGATGGTGCTGTGGGATGAAAGGGAGCTGACCAACAGACAAGGCCTTGCTTGATGTTCCATTGGCCGTAAGAGTGCAGTGCTCAACATGCCAAGGTTACTCGCTACACCAGATTTGCACTTCCAATGCATTGTGTCGTGGTTCCAACCACGTCTTCTTGACCTATTCTCCTCTACCACAACACAGCTCTCCGTGTCTCAGCAACCCCCCATCACCAACCGCACCCAGCAACCAATCGCAACCATCACCCAAGTCCAACCCTCTGCTGCCAAGAGGCTCGAGCGCAAAGATCACACAAGAAATCAACAATCTCAAAAATACAAGTAAATCTGGGATTAAACACGCCCGTCACATTGCTATGGTATGCCCCCAGTAGATCCCCCTCAACGCCAAAACATCTGTACCGAGTCCGAGGCCCCGGGGAACTAAGACCCAGACTATCCAACAAAAAGCCTCGTTCATCACTTAGACTTGGGGCACGCGGCATTCCCGCTCCCCTCACTCGCTGTCATGATGCGCCATGCCGTCCCGACTGGCATTAAAGCCCCGGGCCCAGACTCTTGGGTTCGTTCCTCTCAAGGTTTTTTTTTCGGTTGCAAGCTTTCATAAACGCCATCGGGAGCTAGGCTTGGCAGGTTTGTCTGTCAATCATTCAGGCAAATGGCAGGTCTTTTTCCTGTTTGGTTTACATATTAGTGGCATCTTCTTTTCCTTTGTCTCAGATGTCATCCACACATTTCTTGTTCCCTCTTCTCCCTTGCCTCAGTAACCTGTCACATTTCTGCTCCAGGATAATTAATCCACGAGGGATACACTGAGCACACCCGGTTCTTGCATCTGCGCCCCACTGGTCGACCGAGGTTTCACTTCTTCTCATAGGGGACCTCCTCCTCGCAGACATTGCATGTTTGTCTCGTGATTCTGTTCTCTCTCTTTATCTGTAACGTCCCGCTCGTCATTGAACCAGCGGCGCGTCAGCGGGAGTTATACTTGACGGCGCAGAGCATATACCGTCATGGGTACTTCAGACAAGCGAACAAGCCCCAAGGGGAGCCCAAAGGGGAGTCCACGAATACAGGAGGGGCCGGATGATGTCAATGATCCAGGTATGGTAGCACAAACTAGAAACCCAGAGGGGGTTGACTGCCACGAGAGACACTCTTATAATAGAAACTAACCCTCACAGAACCACAACAACAACAACAAGAACCCCTCCCCCAAAACCAAGGCCTCCTCCACGGAAACGCCCAGATCGAAGCCGGCGGCAGCGACGAAGACGGCGAGTTCTCAGCCAGCGACTTTGACGCCGACTCGATAGCCGGCGACTCGGACTCGACGTCGATCGGCTCGAGCATCTACGAGCACAGCTTCCAGAACGGCCGTCGATACCACCGCTACAGACATGGTAGGTACCCGCTGCCCAACGACGAGGCGGAGCAGAACAGGGAGGACATGCTACACGCCATGATGCTGGAGGCTACGGATGGGAGGTTGTGCTATGCTCCTGTTGGGAAGAATCCGCAAAAGATTGCTGATTTGGGGACGGGGACGGGGATATGGGCTATCGAGAGTGGGTGTACATGACTCTATAGACAAGTGAGTTTACTGACTCTCTCACAGTGGGAGACAAGTATCCGAGTGCAGAGGTGTTAGGCCTCGATCTGAGTCCGATTCAACCCTGCTGGGTACCTCCAAACGTCAAGTAAGTAAACTCACAGCACATACAAGCATGTAACTAACTCTACCCAGGTTCCTAGTCGACGACGTTGAAGACGAGTGGCTCAACGGCGACGACTTTGACTTTGTCCACCTCCGCAACATGATCCCCATCCTCAAATCCCCAGTGCTTCTCCTGAAGCAAGCATACGCGTACGCATCTCACCTCACCTATTGGTCCTCGTCTAACCTCCCCCGTCAGCAACATGAGGCCAGGAGCTTGGGTGGAGCTCCAGGACGTTGACGGCCAGGTGCATAGCGATGACGACACTATCCCCGAAGACTGGCCCCTCAAACGATTCACCGAGTACATCGTCCAGGCCTTTGCTCAGTTCGAGACCAATGCGCATGCAGCTGTGTTTGGAGGCCAGTACCTCGCCGAGGCGGGTTTCGTCAACATCCAACACAACTACATCAAGCTCCCCTACGGCACATGGCCCAAAGACAAGTAAGCCCCCCCCCTTTTGGTCCATAATGGCAACACTAACAAAAACAGGGTCATGCGTCTCGTGGGCATGTACTACCGCACCGCCTGCGAAGAATTCTTCCCCGCCGTCGGAGCCCTCCACTTCCCCAAGATGGGGTGGGAAAAGAGCGAGATGGAGATCTTCTTTGCCGAGTGCCGCAAGTCCATGAGAGACCCTCGAGTGCACGCCTACGGAAAGATGCATTTCTGGAGCGGTCAGAAGCCTCTCGAAGAGTAGCAGACATTTGTAGATGGGTGGGGATTCGTTGCAAAGCGTGTTTTAAGTACAAAAGGCGGCGGCGTTGTACACAAGACAGCGCAAAATGTGCTTTTATGAATCATGGCTATCAGATACCAAACTTGTTAATCACCAAACTCCAAAGCTTTTTTTTTATACACCGTCTAGTTAGCCCCTTTATATTACCAGCCTCTTCACCTCCGTCCCTTCTTGGCCTTCTTGCTCCTCGGCTCCTCACCCCCCTCATCCGCAACCCTCCTCTTCTTCCTGCTCTCCTCGAGCAACTGCTGCATGCCCTCGGTAGCCTTGAACTTGGGGTTCGAAGGGTCAATGGCGTACTCGTGGCTCTCAAACACGGCCTTGAAACGATCATCTGCGACGTCCATCTTGAAGTCCTCCTGCAGACCGCCGCGAGACTGCTTGGCCTCGGCCCGCTTCTTGGCCTTGCCCTTCTTCTTCTTGTTCTTGTCGGCCTTGATGATCTCGTTCATGTCAAAGTGGTCCAGGTGCGCGACCTGGTCGTCGCCTGCGTCCTCGGCCATGACCTTTTCCAGCTGTGACTTCTGCGCCTTGGACTCGGCTTCTGCGGCCTCGCGGGCTTGACGCTTCTTCAGACGCTCTTCCTTACGGATCGAAGTCTTTGATACTGGCGCAGGGTCATCGGCAGTGGTGAAGAAAGGATCGTCGAAGCCAAGGTCTTCTGTCTTGGCTGCCGGCGCCTCTACGACCTCCTCGTCCGATTCCTCAGGGTCACGGCCTTCTCGCTTGGCTCGGGATTGTTCACGCTTCTTCTCCTTCCTCTCCTTTTCCTTTCGCTTGTACTTTTCGATTGTTGTCTCCTCCGCAGCCTCCTTCTTGGGGGCGGATTCTGTGAGGGCGGGCGTAAAGGTGATCTCCATGTCACCCACAGGTCCATTCTTTGAAGGCTTGGTAGGCTCCTCAGACAAGCCCAGGGCCGCTCGCATCTTTCGACGCGCCAACTCCTTCTTGGAGAGCTTGGGCTCATCCTCTGCTGCTTCCTCGGCGACCTCCTCCTCGGCCTCCTCCACGTCATCCTCGTCCTCGCTATCGCTGGCCAGATAGGCCTTGAGGTCGTTCTCCTCAATTTCGCCGCGCTTACCAGTGAAAGCACGGTTGATGGACTCCTTGCGCGAGGCCTCCTCCGGATGCATGTCCCAAGTGAGCTTCACCTTGGAGCTCTGCAGAGCATTGGTGACAAACTCAATGGGAGTATAAGACTCGGGAACCTTGTCGCATTCATCTCGGGGCTCGTCGTCAAAGGTGACGTCGTCGGGGACGAATCGCAAGTCGAGGAAATTGGAGGAAGACTGATACTCTCTTCCATCGACAGCCTCGTACAGCTTCTGCGCGACAGATGGGCTCGAGCAAACCATGACGGCGTAGTAGTAGCGTAGACGGTCGAGCTGGTAGGATCGGAGCGCATCGCTGTCAAAGTCCTGATCGTCACCCTCCTGTAGCAGGGCCTGCTTGATCTTTTCGTCTCCATCCTCGCTCTCCTCGTCGCTGCTCTCATCGGAATCCTCATCCGAGTCGTCACCCTTGGAGTCCTTGAACAATGCCTTCGGGGGTCCCTCAACTTCCTCCTGCTGCATGCGCTCCTTGCCAAACTCGCTAGGGTAGACTGAAATCTTGTCAATGCTGCCTCCGTTCTCAGGGACGAAGCTGTTGAAAAGAGCCATCAAATCAGTAGACTTGACGTGATCCCAGTCAAGGTTGACAATGGCGATTCGTTTCGTCACTTCTCCAGCCTCGACCTCGTTCTGCTCGTCCTGGAAGCGCTGCATGTCTCCCTCAGCGTCAACTTGCGCACCACCCTCCTCCTCATCAGAATCAGACTCATCATCAGAGTCAGAGTCCGATTCGGAAGAAGAGAAGCCGCCGCCACGCGCAGGGTCATATTTCTCGTGCGCCTTTCGCAGCTCCCTCTGAACCGCCTCGTCGTCGTCAACCTCAATGTCCTCCTCCTCCTTCTTCTCCTCCTCATCCTCATCATCTTCCTTACGATATAGCCTCTGGAGAGCCTTCTTCTTGGAATCCGACTTTACTTTTCGGCCGTATCGATCAACTTTGGCGGTGGCAGTAAACTCGTTGTCCGTGAGCATGTGCGCGAATCGCTTGTCGATTGTCGTCTTGGTCTGCTTCTTCGAGGGCAGCCGGAATCGGGGGTCTGTTTCAAAGTCGGCGAATCGCGCATCGGCGATCCTGCCCGCGGACGAGCCGCCCTTCTTCTTTGAGTCCTTCATGTTGGTGTGCGACGTGAAAGAATTGAGCTGCAATTTGGCGACGCTTGATGGAGGGGCAGAAAACGCATAATTTTTTGGCGGTCAACTTTTCTGCCCAAGGCGGTGAGCCCCTGTATCAACTCCACAGGCTAACGTCGAGGGAACCTTCAAGTACTACACCATGAATACGGAGTAGACATCTCCAATTCCATGACAGAGAAGTGAGCCAGCCACAATGATTTAGATTGCTAGTTTGTTCAAGAATCCATTGCTACAAATGAGAGAGGTATCTAGATGCCCAATTTTCCAACACCCGACGCCTTGCATTCAGCCAAGTTCAGTCTGCCATCAATGAAAGATCTTAGTTAACCTCCTCCACGAATCCAATCTGTCTCCTTGCGTCCGCACCTCCTGGCACCGAGGCTATCCGCTTCGCCAGCCTCTCCTGTGTCTCTACCAACTTCTTTTGAGCTTCCAATCTCTTGTTGATCCGCTCATCGGATCCTCTCTCGATCCGATCCAGCTCCTCTCGCTCGCTGACCCGCAGACTGCTGAGCGCCTGAGCGTTACTTGTGCGCTCCGTATTCATCTTGGTCTCCCATTCAAGCATCTTCTGCTGTCTTGTCTCCTCGGCCTTCAGTTCCGCTCCAGCCACCGCTTTTGTGCGATCGAGGCTTGACTGGGTCAGCTTGTGTTGCTCTGAAAGGCGTCTCTTCAACGCAGCATTGAACAGTGATTCCTCCAGGTCCGCCTTGTGTCGAGTCGCCATAAGGTCTTCATTATGAAGCTTGCGGCGGCGCGCATCCTCAATCTCTGCCTTGTTTTCCCAGATGTCTCTTTCCGCCTTGGCCACCTCTTTTCTCCGCGCGAGAGCAATGGCGTGGTCTTCAGACTCAAGCATGATGCGCCTCAGTCGGGCTCTTCGTTCTCGCTCATCGACTTCCATATCAGCTGGTAGACCAACAGCATCATCTGGCTGGTCTCCCGAATTCGCATAGTATACATCCACCGCCCGGTTCTTTTGCAATAGCTCGAGGAGCTGATCTCGCGTATCCGACTCAGGCATAACCTTCTTGATATACATTGTTGGCGAGTAAGTATACTCGCCATCAGTGTAGTGGTTAAAGGGCTTGTTGATGTCCTTCCACATGGCTGCCTTCAGAAAGACTCGAGTGGTCGCAAGGGCGTCCGAGGCTTCAAAGCAGAGAAGAAGCAATGATTTCCCATGTGACTTGATGCTCAGGTCAGATCCCGACTTGACGAGGAACATCATGACCCTATTCATGAGCTTTTCCCGGTCTGCCGTGAGCGCTCCCGAGTTGGATCCATTGAGGCAGACCTCTCCCAGGGCACTACGACCGTCGTGCAGTGGGCTGGGGAAATCAGGATGGTGGCCATGTTCCACAAGAACCGTTACAGCCGCCAGATTCAGCTCCCTGGCAGCGTTGTGCAACGATCCATCATCTTCCGACTGATCAATGGCGAGGAGGTTACCCATCATTCGAGTAGATAGTTCGCCGCCAATTTCAGTAGCCATCGAGAGTGGTGTTCGACCCATGGCATCAGTAACATCGACGTTAGCGCCTTCGATGAGTAGTTCTTTGACAATGTCTGGTCGGCGAGTTTGAATGGCCACCATGATCGGTGTCGTCCTGCTGATTGTTGTTTCAAAGTTGACGTTGGCTACCAGGGTTAGTGCTTGTTCGTGTCAGGGCTGTCAGGGAGGGACTCACCGCCACGCTCAATCAGCATCTTGATCAAGTTCGAGCTGACCTTCTTCTGTGGTTGAGCAATGGCCCATACCAAGACTGTCACATCTTCGGGCTCATCGACGCTATCGTGGATGCGATGCGTTGTGGCCTGGTCATGGTAGAATCCGGCGTCCAGCAATGTCTGCAGTACCTCAGCTGATCTTGGATACTGCGAGATTGCCTTGATGAGAATTGGCTCAGATCCAGGGCTCCGTACCATGATATCCAGTCCAACCTCGCCATCTCGGTATCCAGAGAACAGCTCAAAGAGCCTCAGCACCTCGTCGGGGGATCTAGCCGTGTCGAACAGCCGTTCAAAGGCAAGGGAAAGCGTGTGGGCTGATGGCTTGCAAGTGAGGAGCTTCTCTGTCCAGAACGCATTGGCCTTCGACGCCGCCCAAACAAGAGGTTCCCCATTCTCGTGGTCAACGTCCACGCCATGTTCAATGAAGAGCTCAACAAACTGATCAGCCAACGACTCCGTCTCGTCTGTGCTGTTCTTCATCACCAGAACCATGGCACCACTCAGGGCGTCTCCGTTTGCTCCCTTTTCCAGGAGCATCTTTGCGACTTCGAAACCTTCCGGGCTAAACCACGTTGCCAGTTTCTCGGCCGTAAACCCGCTCGAAAAGATTTGGTTGATGTCGTCCTGAGAGATGTCTTGCGCCAACAACAGCTTCAACGGAGATGCTTTGACACCCTGCACAGCCTGGACCATAGCATAGCAACCATTGGTCAGAGGGGATGCTCCAGAGTCAAGCAAGAGCTGGATCAGTCTTTCGTCTGGCTCATCCTCACCAACAGCCTTGCTCAAGGCGATGTGGACCTCGTCAGTAGCTAACATGCCGGCTTTAAACAGATCCTCAACAATCTGGAATCGAATGTCACGACTGAGCTTCCAACATGCCTTCAACGCCCTTATCAATGTTGGGGGTGATGCCTTCTTCTATCCAGACGCGTCAGCAACTCCACATGCATTAAGGCTAAGCCACTTACCTGGTTGCTGCCCTGATGCCATAGCCCCAATAACAACTCAAGGTTGCCAACGAAAGCACTCCTAGTTGCCGCAACGACCGCTTCACCGTTGCTGTAATTAGGGTCCGCGCCCGCTGCCAACACAACTCGCAGAACCTCCTTCCCTGCCTCTCCATACTTGGCAGCCGAAACGAGTTGAATGTCGACAACTTCGCCTGAAACCCCTCTCTTCAGGAGGCGCTCAAAGACCATGGCTCTCTTGTTTAGATCTCCGACTTCAGTGGCAGCCTGGAAGCCTCGCTCAAGAGTGAGTTTCTGAACGTCAACATTTGACCTCAAAAGGACATCCAAAACCTCAACAGAGCCGCCTCGGCATGCCTCGATAATGGCCTGACCGCCGTTTGTCGAGATGCTTGCGCCATGGGCAATCAGGACATCTCCAAGCTCAAGGTCTCCATCACGAGCCGCGATGAGCAATGCGTTGGACGCTGCTTGCGGGGATACCCCAGCTTTCGCCAGCCGACTGCAAATAGCAAGTCTCGGTGTCCAGTCTGTAATATTCATTGCTGTCTCCAGACAAGAGTTCCTGATCTCAATTGTATGCTTAGTCCGCGAGAGAAGCAGGTCAAGGATTTCGGGTGATTCCTTTGAAACAGCCAAAGCCAAAGCCTCACCATCTGAAGCATCAGCAGAGCTGGCTAGGGCACTGACCAGCGCAAAATCAGAAGTGAAATGACCGATAGCATGGCCAAGTGCCCTGTTGACCTCTCGTGGTAGGGCGCCCGCTTCGACCAATGTCTTGGTGAAAGCCAAGCGGTTCATGGGGTCCGAAATAGACAGCGCATGAGGCAAAGCAACTGCAAGTGAAGCCGGCGTCGGGGGGTTCTCGCAGTTAAACATGATGTCAACCAGTGGCTCTCGAGCCGCAGCAACTGCACTGCACAGGGGCCGTGCCTGGTACGCATTGGGGTCAGCGCCACACTCCAGCAGCTTCTTCAACGTGGACAAGGTAGACATGGACGATTTATCCGAGCTATCTTGGACGAGGGCTTGAACTTCCCGAACTAGCATAGAGTTTAGGTCGAGTTTCCTGGCCGACTTTGACAATATCACGCTGAGCTTCCAAGCTTTGTTGTCTGTGGATGGAATGGGTGCTAGTCCGTCGAGACAACGAGGTATTGTGTCCACATTCTGCTTTCCAATGCTGAGAACTGTATCAAGGACCTTTGGGTCTGGGTTCTGAACAGCCTTTTGAAGTATCTGGCCGTCGAGGGCATTGATGTCGGCCCTCCCTTGTTGAAGAATGAGGTGGAGAAGGGACATGTCGACTGGTTTTTCCGACAGTGTTACGAGCAAAGCATCGGCCACATGCTGCACTCCGACACTTGCTCTAGCGTTGAACAGCATTGCCATCATATCGTAGCGAGCTCGATGGTCCGTAACCTTCATCACATCCTGTATGCGTGCCGCTGCTGTCTGGGGAGACGCGGCTTGCATCAGCGAAGAGAGAAGTCCAAGGTCCTTTTGTGCAATGATGGCATGCAGCCCAGCTCCTTCGTTGTAGTTGATGTCGGCATTGTACTTCAAAAGCAATGTGATTAGAGCGTCATCTCGCTGGGGAGGGACTTCACTGATCGCGTCTTGCAAGGCAGTGTGCAAGCATGGGCCAGTCAATGCCCCTTTGAGGAACAGCTCAACCATATGATATCGATCTCCATTCGGAAGACTCTTGATCATGGGGAAAATTGCCGAGAGGGTTTCATTTGAAGGCCTTGCGGAAAGGATCCTCGAGGTCATGTCTACGTCTCCTCTCATGACAGCGGTGCGTAAAGCCTCCCCATGCTGGAAATCTGGAGACGCGACAGCATGGCGGTTGCTGATGCGTGGCTTCCCGTGGCCATTGGGGTGTCCGTTCGTTTGATCATGAAAGAGAGGGTTCAGAAGAAGCTCGACAGATTCAGTATCTCCAGACTTGGCTGCTAGGACAAGACTCTCGTTCAAGGCAGCCCCGTTGGCACCCTTCTTGAGCAGAATACGAAGCAGCGCTTGTCTTGCTCCAGCTGGCGCTTGCTGTGGGATCAAAGAGACGCAATCTGATGCCAGGGCAGGGTCAATGGCAGTAGAGCCGTTGAGCAAAGAACTGACGAGACTAACTTGGCCCTTCAACACGGCAGCCTTCAAAGCAGAAGCATCGTTGTGCTCAACAGAAGCTCCGTAACGGGCCAGAAGATCAGCCATCTCAAAGAACTGAGACTCGCAAGCCAGCTCGAGCGATCTAGCAAGAATTTCGCCTTGGGCACCACAGCAGAGTAAAAGTTCGGCAAAGTCGAGCTTCATCTTTGGATTCAGTTTTGGGTGTTCGATGAGTATCCCAAATGCCTCTTCCAGCCCCGGGCTTTGAGGAGGCTTGTTCCCAGTGGCAATGGCCATCGCAATGTCTCTTCGCTCGTTGTTAATGGCGATTTTGAGGGCTTCAGCTTGATTGTAGTTCCCATCTGCTGTGGAGCGGCTGAGATGCAGAACAGTGTCGAAACATTTTGCTCTTACAGCGTCTGTCAATCCTTGCGAGACGCATACCGGTGATGGCCGCCCCTCTGATCGTAGAATGAGTGCAACAATGCCCGACAGGGCAGGCACAGAACAAGCTTGGCGGAACTCATCCTGGCCCTCGGCAGTTTGCGAAGCATTCGCGCCGTATCTGAGGAGAACCTCGACAATTCGTGGGTTTCTAGTCCTGATGGCTGCCGGGAGGCAGTTATCGAGTGTCAGAGGGTCAGCATGAGGGATGAGAACCTGGACCATTTCGAGCTGGTCTCGCTCGATGGCAGACTTGAGCAGTCGTGTGCGATCGACACCATTATCGAAGCTGCGACGTCGATTCAAAAGTCCAGACTTGTGTGTTTGCATGCCGCTGAGATCGATACCTGCAGCAGCCAACTTTGCGATGAGAGCTTCAGCAACACCGGCAGACCCGGAGCTGTCAACCCAAGAGTTCAACACATTGAAGATCTCTTTCGTGTCCCAGTGCTTGCCCTTCTTGAGATTGCCGGATGAGAAAGCTCGGGAAAGACCACTCTTGGGCCGTAGTTGGGCGACTTCGGCGCATCTCCTCTGCAATAGGCCTTCGGCGACCTCATCGTCGGCTTGCGTTCTGAAGGAGGGCGGCTGCTGCGGCCGTGCAAGGGGAGCAGGTGCGCTAGGCGGAAAGGTAAAACCCCATTGCTGCGAAAGCTGAATGATGCGCCTCTGGCGGGCGTCGGCCGGAGTTTGGTGCATGTTTGTTTTTTCAACTTGGAGCTGTCATTTGGAAGATGCAGGGCTGCAAGTTGTCCACAGTTGCAGACCGAACCGAAGCCTGATCAGGGTAATTCGCGCTCCAGGCGTCGTGAAACAGAGTGATCCTATGTGGCGGAAGGTCGGGAAGCTGACGACGCTCAGTAGAGTAACGAGCGAGAGGCTTCAAGCTTTGGAGCGGCGGTGGAGGATGTCGAGGCGACGTAAAAATACAGGTTCAGGTTGAGAGAAAAGAAGGAAGAAATCTTGAAGCTGCGCATCCCCTCATAAGGCTGGAACCTCATGGGCAATATGCAAGAGCTTCCCCGGTGCCTCCTTCCCTTTAAACGGGCCTGCAATTGGAGCCCTTTGTTTTCATCTCGTTACAGGTTACAGCTGCCTGGGGGTTGCGGGCCATGAGCCCCACTGAGCCACAGCCGCAGAGTGCCCCACGACTCAGGGCCTCATGTCACAGACGGGGCCTAAAAACTACCCGCGAGGAGTGACGTATGGTGGAGGCAGCGCCAAGAGTTAGCGCTCAGAGCACGCGTCCTCGAATTCCTTTCACTTGTATGATGCTCCCGAGACTCGAACAACGTCGAATAATGGAATTAATTAATTTCTCAAACGGTGTAAAGCTTAACAAATCTCTAACAGAACCCCTCACTCTCTTTAATTCGCCCCCAGGGCAGCTTGCGAACTTTCCGTGCTCAGCCCCAAGGCAAAATAAGTGGCCATGTCGCGGCTCAACTTGCACTGCCACTCTGTGACATCCATGGATGGCTGACCTCCACCATGAATGGCGACGACACGAATCTTGATCAACAAAATTGTGAGCATCACATCAAACACATTTCTTTCGCCGCGCGGAGCAACTTGAAACAGCTTGATTATTGCCCGAGTAAAACCTTGCCGTCGATCGCTAGACCCCAAAGAGAACCATTCGGGCGAGGCTAAGAATAGACCAGGGGTCTAGTCGGATCCCGCCGGGCACACCGTCTGGGCCCATTTACGAGGCGGTTACGCGTATGCTGGCGCAACCTCTGCAAATTTGAACAGTCTCGGTTATCGACAGCGGACTTTTGTAGTCGGTTACACTCGTTTAGCAGTTAAACAGATGCCTAGATGGAAGCTCGTATCCTTCGTTTCGCTTCAAGAGCGAAGGATTCCAGTATTGGTTGTGTCATTGGAGGATGGACGACTGACCGATCCTTTGATACACCTAGTCCGCCCCAGTCCAGACGGGTACCCTATAACAGCAAAAGCTTCGCGGATTTTACGAGAAATCCAACCTCGATGGATACTGCAATTGTCATATGATGGCTGGGTACATCTTGGCAAAGGAAGAAATGCCCTTTTGCTTTTACTCCATAAACGTCGTCACGTTGACCGTTACCATGCGTTTAACCACAAGGGTCATATTGTGCTCCGACTTGCCTCGAGTATTTATTCAGCATCGACTAACACGACGAAGTTAGAATCGCTTTATGTAAAATAACCCCTTCCAGAGATACACATTTGCAATAAATATGTCCCATCTATGCTTATTGTCTGCTCAGCGATAGGTGGGATTGAGCCCTTGTTTTCCTCTATCGCAAATGGGTAGATTTCTCGCCTATATCACATGTTGTTGTTTCCATAAGATCCATCCATATGATGCCCTGTCACTTTAATGGTATCCGCGTATTGACTATCTCTCGAATATGATCAATACTATCCTCGAATAACGAGCGATGTTTGCAAAGCCACAATGGAGCCACGCTGGCGGACTCTGTGACGCGACCCGAGAGACTCGACTCGGTGGCATGTTCCATTTCTGCATCTATCAAGAGATTGTTCCTATTACCCATACAAATTGCCCTGGTCACCTAGTTATCACCACTGATGTTCAGGGCTGATGCTGTCAGCATTCAAACTAGATTACCTAGGTTCTGTCAGCGCCTACAATTATTCCTCACTAAACCCATTACTCTCCATATATCCAACCTCAACAATCTCAACGACAACACCGCATACTCAAACTAGAAGCTCAATGCCGTACTTCCGCCTCCGGAAGCCGACATGACGTGCCTGTCTTTGATTGCTAAGCAGAAACACCAGACGATTGGGTTTTACCCCGCCATCATGGAACCTCTCCGACCCCGCCAGCGCGTGGATACCCGTGGCCGTTATCGTGAAGACCGTCTCGAGCCGATTTCCTTCCGACTTGTCCTCAGCTCCTTCGAGGATTCTTCATACATAGGTAATGGCCCAATCGCTCGCCTTGCCGCTTCGACGCTCACTTCTCAGGCCTTCGTCACTCTCAGTCGCGAGACATCTCATCCCCGTGCAGCGCATCGCTCGAGTTGCTTCCCACCTCTCCACCGTCAAGATGGCTCCCATTCCACCCACGATGAAGGCCGTTCAGATCAACAAGAACGGCGGCACCGAGGTTCTCGAGTACAACGACGTCCCTGTGCCCAAGGTCGGCGAGGGTCAGTTGCTCGTTCGCAACTCAATTGCCGGCCTCAACTACATCGACACTTATTTCCGTACCGGCTTGTACCAGGCGCCGCATTTCCCTCTAACTCTTGGGCGTGAGGCTGCTGGCACGGTTGTTGAATCGCATTCATCCGTGTCCAACTTCCCCTCTGGCGCCCGTGTCGTCTTTATGGGCACTGTCGGCGCGTATGCCGAGTACAGCGTCGTCAACGCCGCGGATGCCATCATCATCCCCGACGAGATCTCAAACGAGCAGGCTGTAGCTGCATACTTGCAGGGTCTGACCGCCTGGACCTTTATCCGTGAGGCTGGTGAGGTCAAGGCCGGCCAATGGGTCCTCGTCCACGCCGCTTCTGGTGGTGTCGGGACTCTGCTTGTCCAGTTGCTGCGAGCGGTCGGCGCAAAGACCATTGGCACGGCGAGCTCGGAGGAGAAGCTCGCATTGGCTAGGAAGAATGGTGCTGAGTATACCGTCAACTCGCACGACGATGTGGTTGCCAAGGTCAAGGAGATCACCGGTGGCCATGGTGTTGATGTCATCTTTGACGGTGTTGGCAAGGCCACCTTTGACGCTGATCTGGAAATGATTGCGGCCAAGGGCAGCCTCATCTCTTTCGGAAATGCCGTAAGTTGAACCTCTCGCCCTGGAGTACGCGGCTAACATGACAGTCTGGCGCCGTGGACCCCGTCAACATCCTCCGCCTGACGCCCAAGTGCGTCCGATTGATGCGACCCGTCGTCAACGTCTACGTTTCGCCGAGAGCCAATCTGGAAAAGTACACCACGGAGCTCTTTGACATGCTCAAGTCCAAGAAGCTAGAGGTTGCGATCCACGACGTGTATCCCCTGAAGGAGGTTGCGCGGGCGCACCAGGATATCGAGAGCCGCAAGACGACGGGCAAGCTGCTCATAAAATGTGATTAAATCTAGCCTTGCTCCTTTTCTTTGAACGCGCTACAAGTCTAAATGCTATGGATGGCTCAACCATTTAATCCAAAAACATGTACCACCGGAATTATTAGACCCAAGTTGCGAGAAGGCCTGCTCGCAGACGTGACCTATGTCATCACATCGCTTTAAGCCTTGGATGCCTTGACAGCATCAAGCAGCTCCGCGGGAGGCTCTTGTCTGTAACCCTGGGGGTTGTTCTTGACCCAGCGCCAGAGGTCGTCGCAAGCCTCCTCCATGGTGAGCTCCGTCTTCCAGTTGAGCTCCTTGTTGGCCAGAGAGGGGTTGGCGGTGAGATCAAGGACATCACCTTGTCGTCGGGGGTTGACCTGGTAGGGGAGGTCACGGCCGACGACCTTGCTGAAGGCCTTGATAATCTCAAAGACTGTGCTGCCACGGCCGGAACCCAGGTTCCATGCCTTGACACCGGGCTGGTTCTCGCGGAGGTAGTTGAGAGCGACGAGGTGACCGCGGGCAAGGTCGACAACGTGGATGTAGTCGCGGATGGCGGTGCCGTCTCGGGAGGTGTAGTCTAAACCGTGTTAGGAATTGCGCGAGAAAGAGGCTGTGCCTGACTAGGAAACTTACCGTCGCCGAATACCAACAGCTTGTCGCGGTCACCGGTCGCGACCTTTCCAAGAAGGGGTAGAAGGTTGTAAGGAACGCCCTGGGGATCCTCGCCCATGATGCCGCTGGGGTGGGCACCGCAGGGGTTGAAGTATCGCAGGAGGGCACCATTCCATTGCTTGTACTCCTTGCCAGCCTTCTCGAGGTTGTTGCGCTGAGCGTTGATAAAGTCGCTGATAACGTCTTCAATCATGGACTTGGTGCGACCGTAAGTGTTGGTAGGACCGATGGGGCAATGCTCGGGGATGGGGATCATGTTGGGGAAGCGGGTGGCATCGCCGTAGACGGTGGCGGAGGAGGAGAACACGATGTTGTTGACGTTGTTGCGCTCCATGGCGCGGAGAAGAGCGATGCTGCCGCCGACATTGACACGGTAGTACTCGAGGGGAATCTCGCCGGACTCGCCGACAGCCTGGGGATGGTGTTAACGAGCGTGAAGGCCGGAGCGGTCGCCTGGACCGGGACAGGATAGCGGACAACTTGCCTTGAGAGCAGCAAAGTGAATCACACTGTCAATGGCAGGGTGCTTCTGGAAGACGTCGTCGAGGGCCTTCTCGTCGGTCACGTCGAGCTTGTAGAAGGCAGGACGACGGCCAGCCAGCAGCTCGATGCGGTCGAGGGCAACCTCGGACGAGTTGTAGAGAGAGTCGACAATGACAACATCGTAACCGTGCTGAAGCAGGGCGAGAGAGGTGAAGGAGCCAATGTAGCCCGTGCCACTGCAAGATGGAAGAATGAGGTGGTTAGCAATGGGCTGTTTCTTTGAGACGGCAACGCGCGGCAGCGTCTGAGGGGATCAGATTGCGACGAGAACAAAGACAGAGTCGAGAAGGGCGCGAAACGGGGCGCAAGGGTCGCAAGGGAGGGGGATTGTGGCGTACCCAGTGACGAGAACTGTTCCAACAGGCATTGTCGATTTCTTTGTTATGAGCGATGGGAGAGAGTTTGCGGTGAGGAAGAATCGATGCGCGAGGCCGCGGGGTTTAAGGCAAGGAGGTGAGGGAGATGGCGGGGCACTTTTTTCCAGAGGGAAGAGCGAGATGGGGGGTAGGGGACCAGGGTAGAGGGTGGCGGGCCTAACAAAGAGAGGGATGTGGTGAGATTATTATGGGCGCTGATTGCGGCGGCGAGCCGTCCTATTAATTAATGGAGATTGGACATTAATACGGGGTTGGCGAGGAGATGGGAGAGGACAGAGAGCGATCAGGGGCACTCTGCCTCATTATCTTGCAACCAAGTCTGTTTACACGAGCGTCAGAGCAACGCTTTGATTGCTTGGACGGAGAAAGCCAGTCAGACATGACGATTCTGGGTTTGAGGGTGGCGGGGCGCCGTTGCCAAGCAGGGGGGGGTTCATGATGAGCGACGTTAGCTTCTACGGGGTATTACTCGGGTTTTCTTGTGTTCTTTTCTTTTGTTGGTCCGGCTATGAGATGAGAGTTTTTGTAGCTTCTATAGATGGCTAGTAGTAATTAATACGAGAAATCTGGTGGCTGACATGAGACTTGAATGAATTGCGCCGAGTAACGGAGCTTGACGCCGAGTGAGTGGACTGGTTATCTCGTCACTTGGCGCATCATGGTATGAGCTCCTCGACTGCAAGTTTCAAGACCATGGCTGCGGTGGCTGTCTCTTTTTGCCCAACAGATCCATTGCTTGGACAATTCCAACAAACAATTCTCTCTCTCTACCGACATCGCAAGCCCTCATGTCCTCCTCATGGTCCCCAACACTTGGCGGCCGATTTGGCGGCCGTCACCTCACATCGCCCAAACACGTGATCACGCCAGCCTCTCAATTCGCGGCGCCTAATCCTCGGCGCGCATCGCGTCTCCGGGCGCATTCACCTCAACACCTTCACAGACGATCACGAATATAACGACGAAAGAAAAAAAAGAGGCGACGATATTTTGCATTAATTTCTGGCCGGGGAAGGATTTTTCGTTCTTCATTTCACAAGTTCCGGACCCCCCGACTCGCGCACCCTCACCGCATTGTGAGAATTTCAACTTGACCCGCCACCACCAACATGATTTCTTTGTTGTGACTTGCGCGCAACTGAACTTCAAGATTGGCCAGCCAAGCTGGCGCACTGAGAGACCGTCTTTGTCTGGCAGGACAGGGATGGGAACGGACCTCTAATCGGCCACCTGCATGCACATTGTGTTGCTTTTCCGGCAATCCTGCTTTCTCATGGTTGCTATTCTCATCTCATAGCACAAAGAACGACGACATCCCTTGCGTGGGCCGCCTTTACACGAGGATAACGGCAGGCACCTGTTCATGACACAAAAGGGTCTGATTCCTTTTACATCGAGTCCACCTTGTTGTTCAATCCCTTGTTCATCTTGTCCTCAACCAAAAATCACATTCTGTCTCAGTCATGCCTCCCAGAGCCGCTGCCGGGAGACGCCCCCGGTTCACCAGTCGAGAACCGGAGCAGCCATCTACACATGAGTCCCCAAACGCTCTGATACGACCTCAGCTGCCTCAGCTGCAAGGTACTCCAAGCTCTCGGAGGCAGTACACCTATGGCTCTGGTGTTGAGCCGCCGCCCAGAGTGAGCACTGGCTATCAGCGGATGGACCTGAGCTCCGCCGTCAACCAGGCCCTCTCCAAGCGTGATGACACGGATGTGTTTGTGCGACCACCAAAGCCTCAGGCAACTGCAACCGCAGGAGATGAGGAGACTTCTCGTGATAGTGAGTGGTGTTCTAAAAACCTGGTATACATTTCTAACTTGCATCAGATGGAAACCGTCTAAGCGCTGCGAGTCTCCCTCGACAAATTGTCGCTGGTAGTGATGCCGACAGCCTGCGAAGTTTTGTCATGGAAAGTGACTACTACGAAGATGCGACGATAGGATCTGCGCCTACTTCAACCCCAGGTCCCCAAGCACGACAACGCACCTCTCAAACAGCTACTCGGTCGCAAAATGATGCGGTCGAGGAACGCGCATCGCAGCCTCCGCGCACTGGCAGACAGCCCGTGGCCGCTTCGAAGCTGCGACCGACTTTACCGGATTCAGATGAAGAAGACGAAGAAGAGGAGGAGGAGGAGGATCCGAGAACGACCAATGGTGTCGTCAATCATGGAAAGAAGATCAACACCCCAGCTCCCAACAGGACACGCCAGACCAGGTCAAGCCAATTGCTAGCGCGAAATGCTGCTCGGGAAGAAGACCAAGAGGAGGAGAGCGTGGATGAGGAAGCAACCGATTCAGAGCGAGAATCGGAATTGTCAGATGCCCATCGAGTGAATCCTGGTCGTCTACCAAGGCAAGGGTCCGAGGAGGCATTTGAGCAACCCAAGCAAGCCTTTCGGAAGAGAACACAGAACCGGCCAGACAAAAGGGGCCTCTTTGCACAAGCCAACGAGATCAACAGGAGGGTCACCTCGTTCGATAAGGCCAACGAGATTCCGGATGATCCTTGGGAGCGAGACTTTGCAATCCAGCAAGAGATTCGCGAGGTTGAAGACCAAGTTGCTCGTGAGCGAGCAGAGAGAGAAGCGCGGGCCCGACTACTTGTTCATCGCGAGACGTGGAAGCAGTGGTTCCAGCAACAAATCGCCTGGGTGCTCTCGCTCTGGCCTTTCAGCCTATTCAGGCGACAGCCAAATGACTTTGACGACTTTGACGACGACGAGGAAGAGCATCATCATGCTGGTCCCGTGGAATGGTGGCGGCTCTTGCATCCCATGACGTACCTGCGAAGTTTGGAATGGTTGTCCGACAAGTTGATGGATTTCATTTTCGACATTATTGACACATTAGCTGGAGTCCAGCTTCGAGGCTCTCAGGCGGGCTTGGCCATATATTGGACCATACTTTCTTTGCTTGCTTTGTTTGCTGGCGGCGCCGTTATAACCATGGCAACATCTGGGTCGTTAGCACTGGGTATCCCGAATCTGGGATCGTCCGGCAACCTTCACTGGCCCAGTCCTTCTGGCTTCTTTGAGAGAATTGGGAGCATCATCCCATCAATGCCCTCATGGGGCACGTATGAGGGCCCCGATATTTGGGCTGATCCAGAAGAACGCGGGTCCCTGGAAAGGTTCTTGGAGTCGTACAAGAAAGCGGTCGCCTCTCTGAAAGACAAGGGAACCATCCACGAGCAAGCCATCAAGAAGCTGGAGGCGATAGTCCCCCACATCGTCCACATGGACCTCAAAGGCGGGAAGCCGGTCATCTCGCAGGAGTTCTGGCACGCTCTCCGGGACCTCTTGAAGGCGGACGGCAGCTTCTTGGCCTTGGACAAGAAGAATGGCAACTTTGAGGTTTCCTCCGACGGGCAGTGGCAGGCACTCCTTGCGCGGCTCACCAAGGACCCTTGGTTTACGTCAGCCATCAACAACAGCACCACGGGGGCTGCTGAACAGGTGGAGGGTAGACTTTCCGGGTGGTGGGACCGATGGATCAAGAACAACGACAACAAGATTCAGGAGCTTCTGGATACGGCGTGGGACAAGAGACAGTCTGCCGGCTCGGAGCGCGGATTCGACGAACGCCTCGCAAAGATCGTCAACGAGCAGCTCAAGGGGAAGAACCACGCCGTCGTCTCCCGCGACCAGTTCCTCAAGCAAGTCGAGAGCGAGTTTATCAAGCACCGCAAGCAGATCGCCGATGAGATGGCGGAGCTTAGGACAAAGACGGATGAGCGCGTCAAGGAGATGATCCGCGCCGCAACCTTTACTGCGCCCAGGCAGGTCTCCAAGACTGACATCTCAAACATGGTCCATGGGATCGTCAGGAAGGCCCTGGCTGACCTGAGCCTCCAGGCCGTGGCCAAGGGCAAGATCAAGGTCAACTGGGATGCCGTGCTCAAGAACCAGGTCAACTTCTTTGGAGTGGGCTCCGGTGCCACCATCGACAAGAAACGCACGACGCCCGTGTGGGATCCGTGGAATAGGGGGGTCGCTTCTGTGGAGGCCTACGAGAAGGGCATCCTCGGAGTGAACCCCCTGCCTCCCATCGCAGCGCTTCACCCCTGGGAAGACGAAGGAGACTGTTTCTGCGCTGCTCGCACAGTCAACCACCGCGGCAACGCCCACAGCGCATCAGTCGCCGTCCAACTCGCCCACCTCATGGTCCCCCAGCAAGTCGTCATCGAACACATCCTCCCCGGTGCAACCACAGACCCGGACGCTCGTCCACGGCACATCGAAGTCTGGGCGAGGATCGAAGCCGAAGACCGAGAAAAGGTGCGTGACTTTTCGCAGACGCACTTCCCCGACAACAAGGACGACTGGAACTTTACACCCCCGAGCTTTGAAGACTCGTTCGTAAAGATCAGCCAGTTCGTCTATGAGAGCGACGAGCTGCACAGCGGCGTCCACATCCACCAGCTCAGCCCGGAACTCGAGGACCTGGGCGCCATGACGGACCACGTCATCATCCGCGCCGTGACCAACTATGGTGCCAAGACGCATACTTGCTTTTACAGGGTGAGGCTGTTTGGGAAGCGAGTAGACGAGTGAGTGAGGGTTAGGGTTATTCTTTTTTTTTCCCTCCATGGGGTTTATATATGCGTTTGGTACCTTTTTTGTTGGCATTGCTGAGCGCGGAGCTGGATGGTATGAATGGCTAGGTTTTGATGAATAGTATTTACGATTCTCTTTTGACTTGACTGAATATTGCTGTGACTGGACATGGTAGAATTGGCTTGACTCTTCTTCTCTCAAGTTGTATAGAAACCACAATAACAACAACACGCACAACACATGTCCATTGAAAACAACCTTGTGCATATATTCTGCAACTTTTGTCTATCCGTAAACACAAGGCTCCAAAGGGTATCGAACCTATCACCTCCTTCAACCGTCCAGCAGCCCAGTAGCAAGGGCCTCCAGATCCTCGAGCGTCTCTGGCTCCTGATCCATCTCGATAACCTTGCCCTTGCCCTTGCCCTTCTTCCTGCTCTTCTTGTCCTCCTCCTCTGAGTCGTCCTCGAACCACTTCTTGGCTCGCTTCCTCGGGGGTTCCCGCTCTTCCTCTTCCTCTGATGAATCTTGTCCAGCAATAGGTAGAGACCGCATGAACTCCAAAGGATCCTCTCCGTCGTCCGCAGCCTGTAGCATAGGCGCATCGTCGTCGTTGTCGTCCACAAAACCCATAAGCTCCGCCCTCTCCGCAGCCTTCCTCTTCTCCTTCTTGTCGCGGCGCTTCTGCCTGGCAAGGGCCTTGTCGTCGACATCCGCCTCCTTGACCCTCGTCGACTCGTCCTCGACAAACCTGCGCCTCTGCTCCTCGGCGGGACCCTCCTGATGGAAATCCTCCTCGTCCTGCAGCTCGTACACGGCGTGGGCGTTGCCATCCTCGTCAAAGACGAGCTTGGTCGAGTTGCCCTTGAACTTGGCCATCTTCTTTTTCGACTTGAGGGCCTTTTCGCGGCGCTTCGAGTCTACGATGAAGGGCTCTTCTCCGCCCAGGCCTTCGATGATCTTTGCTGTGCTCTTGTATGCGTCCTTGGAAGCCTCGTCGAGGTCCTCGTCCCTGAGAACTCTCTTTACAGACAAGAAATCGCCCTCATCATCATCCTCGCCCTTCTTGTCGTCTCCATCGATGACAAGTTTCGTGTAGTGACTGGACAAGACATCCTGGTTCGTCCGCTCAAACATGCGATCGTATTTTGTCCGCACTTCGTTCTTCTTGGTCTTCTTCTTACCCTCCAGATCCTCATCAGACTCGGAATCGCTGGACATGCCCGCGCGAGGGGCATTCTTTATCCGCTTGATGTCATCGCCCTTCTGGAACTTGATCTGCGGCGTTCCGGGAAGACCTAGACTCGCAGCGAAGCCGTCGAGGTCTAGCTTGTCAAACTTGAAGACGTCCTTGTCCTTTTGTATGTAGACGGATCGGGTGTAGCTGATGAAGGCCTTTTGACCGAGGTACTTGAGGTCCGGGTTCTGGAAGCACATGCTCTGCAGGTGGTCTTTGATGTTCTTCTTCTTCTTCTCCTTGACGTTTACCCTTTGTATGGGTATCTTCTTTTGCTCCAGCTTCTTCAGCATGCCAGGCTCTTCGCTAGGGTCTAGGAATAGCACAGCTCGTCCATTGCTCTGATAGCGAGCTGTTCGGCCAACTCGGTGGATGTACGTGTCGACGTCTTCAGGGCAATCGGCCTGGATGACCCAGTCGACGGCAGGGAAATCAATTCCTCGCGCGACGACATCGGTAGCAAACAGACACGAGTGCTTGGCGGCGGTGAATCTTGAGGTGATCTCAATTCGAGCAATCTGCTTTTGTCTTCCGTGGAGATGGAGTAGAGGAATACCAGGCTGGAGATGACGGAAGCTCTCATACACGAATCGGACCTGTTTTCCTGAACTCAAAAAGACAATGATCTTGCTCTTGAGGTTGGCCTTGATGAAGCCATACAACGTATCGAGCTGCTCGGCCAGAGGCGTAACAATGTAATGTTGCTGAAGGTTCGTAGGGGTCGCGCTCGCTGCGGCTTCGTGAACAGAGACGTATTCGGGGTCCTTTAGGCTGAGTCGCGCAAGATCAGACACCTTCTTGCTCTGTGTCGCGCTGAACATGAGAGTCTGTCGCGACTTGGGCAGATGCTCGACCAGTGCGTCAACGGCCGACTGGAAGCCCATGTCCATGATGCGATCCGCCTCGTCGAGCACCAGGATCTGCAGGTTGTTTGCGTCGAAGCCGGCTGTCTGGTCGAGGTGCTGCAGCATGCGGCCAGGCGTGCAGACGAGGATGTTCATGCGGTCCAATCGCTCGGCCTCCTCCTTGAGACTCTTTCCGCCAATGACCAAGCCTGCCGAGAAGACGTGGTTCCGACCAATCTTGCGTAGGACTTCAAAGATCTGGACGGCGAGTTCGCGGGTGGGGGAGAGGATGAGGGCGCCGAGTCCATCGTACTCGGTCCACTGTGTGCGGTAGAGCTTCTCGAGGACGGGGATCAGGAAGGCGAGCGTCTTTCCGCTGCCCGTCTTGGCGGCTCCGAGGACATCGTTGCCCTTGAGGGCGAGGGGGATGGCTTGGGCTTGGACGTCGGTTAGGACCTGGAAGTGCGAGGCCTCGAGGCCGGAGGCGGTTGGTACGGAGAGGGGGAGATGTGAGAAGTTCTTGATGGTGTCCGACTTGGGGTCCTAAAGGGTGTATTAGCAAAGATCCAAAGCGAAGCGTCAACGTGAGGGTATCGCGAGGACATACCAAGTCATTCACCCTCTGCTCCAGCTGCTGAAGATCCTCCTGCTCCCTCTTGCGCTTCTGCTGCCGCTGCTCGGTGCGACCATTCTTCTGAGCCTTGGCCGCGCGGCCGGAATTCCGCGCGCTGGGAGCCATTGGTGGAGAGTGTTGGGATATCGAAGGGAAGAGGATAACCTTCAAAATCTGGAGTCGCGAGCGAGAGAGTCGAGTCTGTCGCTGGAAATTTTTTGGAAAATGGGCGGCGCTTCGGGAGGCCGATGACCGATGGCCCCACTTGGTGGGTACGTACCGGTTGAGGTGCAGGGATTGACAGACAATATTGAAGTTCCGAGTTGATCTTGTTGGATGACAATTTCTACATTGACGGGATTATATTATTCGTCGAGGTGAACATTTAGCTATTGTTGTTACACCTGCCAACACCCTGTAGAATTATCCAGGAGCTGTGAGTGGAGGGGATATCAGCTGTTGCATGATCGATGGCTACTTGAGCAACAGGACATGAGAACAATGCAGGTGTATAAGCAATAGAAGCAAGCAATTGAAGTGTATAAATACAATGATCCCTAGCTAGAGCCTGCATCCCGAGGCTATCGATAGTTCCAACACCGTGAGCGAATACAGCAACTAGCATAAGTAAAAATACAAGGTTCCAGAGCCCTTGCACCCCGTGAACAACCCAAACCATGAATATCAGTCGAGCCATATCATACAATCATCTCAGCAATATATCCATCGCATATCGTTCCATACTTAGCTCAATCCTTTCGAGTCATCTTGATCGAATCTGCACCAGTTTCGACCACACGGTAGCCGTCTGCATCGCCCTCGCCGCTTGCTGCCTTGGCGTAGGCCTCTTCACTCCGATCGCAGAGCACGTCTAGGTCCGACTCGCTCAACACCTCCTCTCCGCCAGAGACCTTGTAGACTTCGCCGTCTTTGAGGAGTAGCGCCCGGAGGGATTCTGGATCGAGGTCTTCGCGGAGGTCCATCTTCTGGCCCATTGTCTTGAATCCACCCTTCTTGATAACTAATTTCTCCAGGCGCCGCTTTGCGTCTGCAGAAAGAAGAAGAGACTCTTCGACCGTGTCCTTGGTTGCTAGACGGAAGACAATGACAGGGCGGGTCTGGCCAATGCGATGGCATCGATCCTGGGCTTGAAGATCCTGTTGGGGGTTGAAATCCGAGTCAAACAGAATAACCGTGTCCGCAGATGCGAGGTTGATGCCCTGTCCACCAGCGCGCGTAGACAAAAGGAAGACCTTGTACTCCGGGTCGGTATTAAAGTCTGCAATCTGAGTGCGACGACTCTCCTGCGACACCGAGCCGTCGATCCGACATACGCTCCAGCCACGCAGCTCCCGACAGTAATCTTCAAGGATATCCAGTTGAGTCGTGAACTGCGAAAAGATGAGAACCTTGTGGTCATCCTGGAACAACCGGGGCAAGAGGCGGTCCAAGAGGAGCATCTTGCCCGAAGCTGTAATTATCGAGTCATCGACAGGAAGGTCCTTCGATGCGTTCCAAGGGTTGTAGAAGTTGTGTGGCGAGTTACACACGAGACGGAGTTGTGCGAGGGGGTTGCCGAGCTTCTTCTGGGCAATTTGCTTTTCTACTCAAGTTAGTACTGATTGAGCACCAACACACAATAGACTTACTGGCAAGCTCAAGTGTCTGGGCGCGTTCTATCTCTTCAGGCGACATGGAAGTCTCGGCGCTGTTGTCGACATCTTCAGGAACCATCTCTTTAGCAAGCTTGGCCTCAAACTCGTCGTCGGACATGGCCTCCTCATCAGAGCCGGCGTCCTTGTACGTCCGTGTCTTTCGGGGCCTTCCACGCAAGCTGACTGGTGTCGACTGGCGACTCGACTTGGCGCTCTTGGCCTCCGACTTGATGGAAGTTGGAGGAGATTTTCTCTTGCTGGCGGAAGAGGTGGCGGGTGATGCTGTATCAGGCGCTGGGTTCTTACGGGGGCGTCCCCTGCCACGCTTGGGCATCATCATTGCAAAGGCGTTGTTAATGACTGGCGGTGCTGGTTTGTCCTCTACACGCTTCTTAACGGGACTCTCACGGATGGGGAGCGAGGTGGTCTTGGGCGCCGGCCTGCTGCTAGATCGTGATGCCACTCTGCTGGGCCTTGTTGATGAAGCACTGTTGTTTATCGTCTCCACGACCTTGTCCTCGAGGTACTTTCTCGTGTCAATCTTCTTGTTAGTTAGAACGTTGTAGAGGTCGGTCTGTTCCTTCGTCATTGGCGCAAACAGGACATACTCCCTCTTCTTGGGGAGGTAGGCGGCGACGTCTTGCTTGATACGTCGTAGCAGCATTGGCTGAAGAATCAGGTGAATCTTCTTCACTAGGCCTTGCTTCTTTTGATCCGCAATGAACTCTTCAGTGCCTCGTTCGTCTTCTAGATCGGAAAAGTCAAACCATGACTCAAACGCCTCCCAGTCCGTGAAAATGTTGGGGAGTAGGAAGTGGAGGAGGGACCACAGCTCCTTGAGATTGTTCTGGAGCGGAGTGCCTGTGATGAGAAGACGGGTAGCTGAAGAGAACTGGCGGAGTTGCTGAAAGAGTTTGGCTTCCGCGTTCTTCATTCTGTGACCTTCATCCTGGTGGCGGGTAAGTATGGGCATAGACAGCGATCATAGGACGACTCACAATGATGATGAATTCCCAATTGATTCTTGAGAGGTTGTGCTGGTCTCTGAGGACCATCTCGTATGACGTACAGACAACTGGGAACTTGTCTGTTGGGCGACCACTCTTAAGGTGTCGCATCATCTTCGTCTTAAAGACCTCCTCCCGTTGATCTTTGTTGCCGTGGTACATGACCACGGGGATCGAGGGCGTCCATTGGTGAAACTCATCCATCCAGTTGGACAGAGTACTTAACGGGGCGACAATTAGGTGAGGACCGAGGTAGTTCTCCTGCTCTCGCAGTAGCGCAATCAATGAAATCGTTTGTACAGTTTTGCCTGCGACGAGTTAACTCTGATGGACAGTTCTCAACACGGGGACTTACCGAGACCCATCTCATCCGCGAGAATACCACTCATGCCTTGGGAGCAAATCTCATACATCCAAGTTAAACCTTCAAGTTGATAGTCACGCATCGTCCCGCCCACCATGCACTTCGGTTGCTCCGCCATTTCGAGATTGTGCTCCCCCAGTGTCTTTCCATTAAGACTACTGCCAACACGTCCGAGCACTTGTGTCTTCTTGGTGAGAATGTCGCTGAATGCGGCGCTCTTTGCCAGTAGATCGTCGAGTTCCCTGGCCTTGACCTCCCTCTCGGCCTTGGTCTCTGCCTTTTTCTTCTTACGTTTTTTGAGCAGAGCTTGTCGCCGTTTTTCTTCACTCTTCAGGTTCTCTTCTCTCGCTGCCTCTTCTTCCTTCAAGAGCGCATCGTCGATCCCATCGTCGAGCTTTATGGTGGAGTTCGGCGACTCGGGAAGTGGCGGGGAACTCGGCACGCTCGTGGGTAGGCGTGAGGTGGACCGAACAGAGGTCGTGGCCTCTGAGGGAGACCTTGGTGTTGTCATGATCGAAAGGACTCCTCAGAGAGAAAAAAATGGAAGAGAAAGTTGAGAAATGAGAAGGGTTCCGAGCCTGCAAGCTCAGGGGCTTGGAGTTTCTGCTTGTCGATCGCCACTAGTGAGGTTTTCAGCAATGATGTCTTTGACTCTGCTCCTCGGATCGGTGGATGAGAAAAGAGGGGAATTAAGAAATGTAATAACCCTAAGAAGAGTCTATAGAAAGTGAAATACGCTAATAAGTAGCCAAAAACCAACAATTGCCCGTGAGTGCATCCAATCGAGCGTTGTTTGCACAAAGCCGTTGACAGGGGGAATCACGGCGCAGGGTCAAACGAAGGGCGTGGCGCGTTAAGCCGTGGCACAGCGCGACGCGAGAAGGAAGCGCAGTCACGGGTTAGCGCGAGGGGACAGACTTTTCAGCCACATTGTCCACCTGAGTCAGGTCAGCCACAGGCAAAGCCCCGCCAATTGCCCCTCCCCCACCATGAAAATTATCGGGAGACAATAGTCACTCCCACACTTGAAACAATCATCCATCCTCCCCTCTAGTTGTTGCTTGGAACAATTCTCCTTCATTCAACCTCTGAGCGAAGCAAAAAAGCTTCCTCTTCTCTCCAGACACACTGTTCTCTCTTCGCGTCCTCCGCACGGCTACCCGAAGCCTCCCCCTCCGTCCGCTCACCACCTTCAGAATGGCTTCCTTCGCCTCGCAGACCTACACTCCCACAGAGGAGGCTGAGATCCAGCAGTGGCTCACCACCTCGGAGCGCCTCAAGTCCCCCGAGGACAGGTCCTCCATCCTCGAGACCCTCAACGACCACCTCTCCAGCCGCTCCACCCTCCTCGGCAGCAAGCCTTCCAAGGCCGACGTCGCCATCTACGAGACCCTCGCTCCCGTCGTTGCGAAGTGGACACCTGAGGAGCGAACCGGCGAGAAGGGACACCCTAACATTGTCCGCCACATCGACTTTGTTCAGAACTCGGCCCTCTTTGGCCTCGAGGTCAAGGATGAGGACAAGGTCAAGGTTGACCAGGACAACGTCCTCTACGTGAAGCCCCCCGTCGACGCCAAGGCCGAGAAGGAGAAGAAGAAGAAGGCTGCCGCTGCTGCCGCCGCCGGTGGTGAGGCTTCTCTCGTCGACCGCACCAAGGAGAAGGTCAAGGAGGTTGTTGAGGAGGCCAAGGAGAAGGTTGCTGGTGCCAAGCCCAAGAAGGAGAAGAAGGAGAAGGCCCCCAAGCAAAAGGCTGCTCCCGCTCCCGCTGCCCCTCTCTCCCCTGCTCTGATTGACCTTCGTGTCGGTCACATCCTTAAGGCCATCAACCACCCCGACGCCGACTCCCTCTATGTCTCCACCATTGCCGTCGGTGACCAGCCCGGCAACGACGACTACGTCGAGTACGAGGGCCAGATCTGCCGAACCGTTTGCTCCGGCCTCAACGGCCTTGTGCCCCTCGAGGAGATGCAGGGCCGCAAGGTCGTCGTCGTCTGCAACCTCAAGCCCGTCAAGATGCGAGGCATCAAGTCGTGCGCCATGGTCCTCGCCGCCTCCCCCAAGGTCAAGGAGGGTGAGGATGACCACAAGGGCCCCGTCGAGCTCGTTTCTCCCCCCGAGGGCGCCAAGGCCGGTGAGCGCGTCTGGTTCGAGGGTTGGGAGGGCAAGCCCGAGGGTGTGCTCAACCCCAAGAAGAAGATCTGGGAGACCTTCCAGCCTGGTTTCACCACCACCGACTCCCTCGAGGTTGCTTTCGATGCTAGTGCTGTGGAGCAGCTTGGCAAGACTGGCCAGGGTCGTCTTGTCACTGAGAGTGGTGGTGTCTGCACTGTTCCTAGCCTCAAGGATGCTGTTGTGCGATAAAGAGATGGATTATATAGAGATCTAGAGATAGATGAATAAAAAGCAATAGACCAAGATAGAGTCTTTGCGCATTCATTCTTCAAGCAATAATGTTCTGTTCCTTGGTGAGACTGAACTACGGTTCAAGGGGCAGGCAAGTAAAGACTCTGAAACGGATTCATAAGTAACATCAGGAGTAGTATCGAACCTTGGGTGACTTGATATCAACATCTTGATTGGATTGTCTGTTCGTCCGGACACCCTTGGTCCAGCTCCATCAATATGTCCAACAGTAATATACAACGAGCAGCTCTTGGCCGCCTCATGCTTCTATCCATATACTTTTAGGTGTCGCTCAAAAGATCCCCCGCCTCTTCAAGAACGCCAGAATTCAACGCTACAATAACTCAAACACCTCATGCCCACTCTCCGTCATACACACGTGATGATACATGGCGTGATAAAACCACCTCTCAGCACTCGACAGCCCAGCGATGGCCATGCTTGAGTGCTGAGCAAGAGTCATAATGCTAACTAACACCCATCGAGTCAAGAGAAAAAGTACTTGCTCTCTCGCAACCTCGTCACGTCAAAGTCGCCCTGTGGCCTAATTAGCATTCAACGGTGATCAAGATACACAGCTTGACGCACCTTTTGGGGGAGTTCAGGGAACTTGAGCGGAAGCCAGATGGGGATGACCTTCTTGTTCGCTGTCGCCTTGGGCTTCTTTGGCTTGACAACTTGCTGCTCGAATGCTGTGACTTGAAGATTCTCCATGAGCGATTGGACAAAGTTCCTGCTGACGTCGCCCGTCTCTAACTCTTCTGTAGCTTCGTCGAGCGCGCTGACTTCGCTCTCTGGAATATCCCCGATACCCCCAATCTCTCTGGTCTCTTTCTGGATCTCGAGGTCGACCTCGGCTGCAGCCATCTCCTCATATATCGAGGCAGGCGTGACGATCTTGCTCGCGGCCTCCAGATCCCAGGGATTACCAGAATGGCGAAGGGTGTTGCGCTTGTGCTCAAGCAGCAGCTCCTCCTTGTAGTTCGCCTTGCTGTTCTTTCGAAGCTCCTTGATCTTCTTGCCGACAGGGCTGTCGGCGTCAATGTTGGCCAGATACAGTGAACCCTTGTACCTCGCGTTAAACTCAGTGGCGAGTCGGCCAACGACGTCCTCCTCGTGAATTCGGATGAAGGCATCCCGTAGAACGCGGTTCATAACGTCCACGTCTGCGGCATGGGTCCAGAACGAGTCATGGACAGCCGCAAAGTTGAGGCCCAACTCATCGCACTTGAGCGCCGAGAGCAGCATGTGGCTGGCATCCAGCGAGTGGATAAAGTTAGGGGGGAATCCTTGAAGCTGCTTCCTCCGGTTCACGGGGTCCGTCTGGTCAAAGGCTGGGTATGAGATGGACTGTAGACAAGTGCGGATTTCCCTCATGGTCGACTTGCGGTATGGCTGCGCGACCGGCATACGCAGAGGCGTGGTCCACACGACTGTAGATCGGAACTGGGCAGTCAACTCATCCATGCTTCCCTGGCCCGGCTTCTTTGCCTTTGTCTTTTCGGGTGGGTTCTGATATTCCTCCGCAATCTGGTCAAGCTGAGCCGGAGTCAGGGCTCGACACACTCGACCACCACATTCACCCAGCCAGTACTGAATGTCATGGGCACCACGGAACATGGTTGCCAGGGCCGAAAAGATGTGCTTGGCAATGTATGTTGCCAAGACGAGATGAGGGATTCCGGTCTGCTTGTGGAGGTCGGGATATAGCGCATCGATTTGCCTGGCGACCTGCTTCTTAGCGCCTTCAAACGTGACTCCGTAAACGTTGGTCATGACGGTTTGCTTCACAACCTTGCGGGTGATCTTGTCTTTGCAGATCTCTGCAAAAGGCTCCTTGTTCTCGGCTTCCTTGCCGATCGATTCCTTGACCAGATTGGCGACGGCCGAATAGACGTCGGCCGGCCGACTGCCTGGCATGAGGTTGACTTGTTGAGCACCCCATGTGTCACCACCTAGAGCCGCATAGTGCTGGAGACCGTTGCAGGTGCCGTCTTGGTGGACTGGCAGGCTTGAGACAAATTTTGTAGGATCGGGGAGATCGTGTGCGGCCTTCAGTTCGAAGCAAGCAGCCAGACATTGCCAGGGGTCCTCAGCCTTCAGCCACCAGCGGCTCCCGTGCAGAGGGTTTGTTGCCGACTCAACGATCTTGTCGAGATTGTCGGTGGCAAAGGCCTCTCGCTCGTCAAAGCTAGCCTTGTCGAACCCGTAGACGTTCGCCAGGTGAATCTTCAACCAACTGAGGCCATGAGCACCAAGTTCCTTGCCATTTGCAAACTTGAGGAGAGATCGCATGTGGTCGGCTCCCATGTGGTTGAGATAGGTTGGAAGAGGATAAGCACGACCTCGGTAGTCGACGTTGTGGGGAAAGTAGACGACCTGCTTGCGAAAGGCCCTTGCAATCTCGAGCTGGAGGTTCATGTAACATCTCTGAGAATGAAGAGCGGACCGGGTGTTTTCGACCGACTTGAGGGCGCGCATCCAGGTACGTCGAATAAGGGGATCAGATGTCTCTGGCTCAGGGGGAGACTCCAGCACGGGGCTTAGTGCCGGTATGTTGGCAATCTCATCACCCATGTTCCATGCCTCCACCATGACATCCAAGAGCTCGTTGTTGATCCTCCAGGGAGTCTTTCCTAGTACATCCAATCCCTTGAATACCTGGTCCATGTCTCCCCGCTGGATGGCTGCCTTGGTGTAGAGCTTTTGCTCGTCGTCTCCTGACTTGAGACGAACCAGGGAGACTTTGCTCTGGAGGAAGCCACCGGCATTCATGCTCTTCCACGGCCGGGGCTCAGCGATCATAGGAAGATGCTTGGCGAGGAAATCGCCAACTGGTTCGCGCTTGAATTGCTCAACCAGGAATGGGTTCAGGGACAAGACGCCAATCTTTTTGCCTCTTCGCATAGAGTGCATATGAGAAAAGGCAGGCTGGAATTGACTGATTTTTTCCCTGGTCAACTTGTTCTCCTTGACCACATTGACCTCGGCCGTCTCCATCAGGGACTTGAGGAGAATGGATCCAATCCGAATCCTCACCGCTGTCGACCACACCTTTCTCGCGTCGTTATCATCGTCAATATCGGGAATTGGTTCGTAGGCGTCGGCGATTATGGCTTTCTCGGTCGTCTCAACCTGCTCGTCGGGGTTTGCGGTATACTTGACTTTACGCAGACGTCGGCGTTCCTTTGCAGCGTTGTCAGCAGCCTGCTCTCGGATGTCCTCCTGGGCCACCTTTGCAACATCATTCACAAGGCGAACCATGGCGACACCCTTATCCAGGCCCATGACTGCACCGCTGTTGAGCACAGCAAGAATGGTGACCGCAGCCAGTCGAGTAGGGTTGGCTGCGCGAAGGATGGGACCGTAAATGCAGCGTTCCAAATCTTCCTCCGTCTTGGATTCCCTGTCCTCCGACTCTTCAACTTTGCTAATCTCCTGCCTCAATCGCGTCTCCAACTGCGTCAACCACTTGTGTAGGGTGTCGCCAACATTGAAGTCGTCACTTTTGACGTTGAGGGAGGTGTTTATGCCCATCTTGTCCATCTTCTTCTTGGCACTTCGCCATTTTTCGATCGCGGCGTCGATGGAATCTCGCTCCAGACGCACTTGAAACTCCTGCTGCTCTTCGACGGACAGCTTGGAGATGTCGACATCTTGGAGCTCATTCATAAGGGAGAGGGCGGTTTTGAGAGTATGCAGTCCGTCTCCACGCTGAGGAGTGGGTCTGACCTCAGGATAGGACTCGGCCTCTTGTGCGTCCAACCCCTCTTCGAGACCCTCCTCTACTGCAAGATCCTGGTCCTCGGGCACCATGGTCACATAGTCACTGTCCTCAGATTCGGGAGCGAAGCTGTAAGTAGGACATATCTCGGTGATGATGCCCAAATCTTGATCGGTGAGGATATCAGCCATGCTCAGAACCCTTAGACCAGCTTCGCCGGGAGCCATGCTCATGTATCGTTTAACGAGACGCTCGAGTCTTGTTCCACGCTCGGAGAGAAGCGAAGCCTTGAGCATGCAGGCGATGGTCTCGGCGGTCTGTGGCATATCCTGGTTGCGTATCTGGAGCTCGTACCATTTGTGGAGTTGCTCGGCTTGCTTTCGGTCGGGGCTCATTCGCATTTGGTCGAGGGATGCGCGGAGATATTGGTTGTGCAGCATGATTCGATGTTCGCCGGGTAGAAGGCCCATCAGGTTCATCCGCTTCAGGATGAGAGCAGCTCTCTCGAGCCTGCCAACATTGATGCAGGCGTCAAAGACGGGCAGCATCTCCTCAGCCTCAGCAGGGATACCTTTGACGTTCATCTTGCCAAAAGCTCGGCGGGTGGCCGGTTCCGGAAGTGTCAAAAACGATGAGGGGTCGTGAGGGTGGAATTCAGAAGGTGGCGTCTGGAAGGGTTGTAGGCCCGAGCCAGCGAGCTGGTTGAGGTCGCCGTATGGAGAGGCACCAAACTTGAAGTCATCGACGGCGGTAGCGAGAGTCCTGCCGTGGACAGCCGCATGGTTGGATTCTGAACCTCGGCGTTTTCGAGGTTGGTATTGTTGCGTGACGACGCATCGTCGGAGGTTGGTCGTTTGGAGCGATGACAGTCCAATTGGCCTTGTTGGAGCAGCCCGCTGAGAGGCAATCGCCCTTCGAATCTGTCGGGCGAGCATTATGATTATGGTGAGTAGGGCTGGTCGCACTGAGTATCGTTCAGGGCGGCCTCGCTGTTGCCCGTCGCATGAAGCAGAAAAGAGAAGTTCCCAAATTTTTCGCTTCAATCACAGCTGGTGGAGACGAGCTGGTGGGTGGCCACCGCTTAGTCAGGATCGGGATGCTATTGGTCGAGGTGGTGGACCTTGAAAAAGAATCAAGCGGGACATACGCTAGTACTGAGGCAGCACCTGGTTATCGACAGAGTATCTAGAGAATCTAATTGCTGTGACAATAAATTTGAGCAATTACCCTGTCTCCTGTTTTGGCTCTCCCAGAGTCTTGTAGAATTTTGCGTGATGGCTATCAATTGAGTCTCAATCGAGTTGTCGAGAGGGGTCACGTGGGCAGGCGGGACCGGCCGCCTTTCCAGAAGCCGAGAGCTCGGACTACAGTATCAACGTTTTTCCCCACTTTGTTCCGACTGGGTTTGACGAAACTGAGCTTGAGGCTCCAGTTCACTTTGGTTTCTCGATTTCATTTCTGTTAAGCTCTTACATCTGCATTGGGGTCGAGATCTAACGGTCAAGATGATCACTCGCCCTGTGGCTGCGGCATTGAGCTGCCGCCAATGCCAATCCGCCATTCTCCGCGCCGTTGCCTCGAGGCCGACAGCCAGTTCTTTGCGCACTCTGCCACAGCGCCAGGCACGACAGCTTCCGATCTTGACGAGGAGATTTTTCTCAGAGGAAAAGACGATCGAGTCAAAGGCAGAAAAGGTGGCCGAGGTCCTTACTACTCCTGAAAATGCCCCCGAGACGAACGACACTGCCGAATCCGACGATGTCCCATGGTTCCTCGAAGTTGAACCGCCTCGGCATCCCGAGAGTCAACACAAGGTCGAGTTACCCAAGATTCCCGAAGATGCCCCCGAAGTCATCGGCCCCATGATAAAGTACATCTTTGAGGACATGGGCCTAGATGATATTTCACTCTTGGACTTGCGAGATCTCGATCCACCTGCTGCGCTTGGTCCCAACTTGATCATGCTTTTTGGGACTGCTCGCAGTGAGCGACACCTTCATATTTCCTCAGGGCGATTTGTACGATGGTTACGGAAGAATCACCACATTTCTGCAAGGGCGGGTGGCCTGATTGGGCCTGGAGAGCTACGGACCAAGCTCCGCCGACTTCGAAAGAAGGCCAAGTTGTTGGGAACCAACACTGCCATCATCCCTGGCGGCGACAATGGCATTTCGACGGGCTGGGTTTGCGTGCACTTTTCCTCCAGTGGCAACAGCACCAACGAGGCGGCTAGTTTCGACGACAGCGGACGTTTCTCTGGTTTCGGTGCCCCTCAAACGGGGACCACAGTTGTGGTTCAGTGCATGACCGAAGCTCGGCGGGGAGAGCTTGGCCTGGAGGCACTATGGCAGGGTGTTTTGAAGAGGAGCCTGCAAGAAAACAAGAAGGTCAGGGGTGAGAAGTTTGCGGATGCAGAGGAGTTGAACAAGGTCCTGGCTTCCAAGATACAACTTCCCACCAGCGGATCTGCCCTCCAATGGCAAGCCATGCAGAAAGCATCCCAGCAACACCGCAGCTATTCCACGAGTGCGCGACGACTCTCTCCTTCGTTGGAACGAGAACAGCCCGCGTCCGATTCTCTGAACGGGATGGCAGAAGCCGCTGAGGAGCCAGCGACCATTGATCTGGCCCAGGTTCGAAAGCACATTCAAGACGTCCAACTCATAGGGATTCCGATTACTCAGGAGATGCTGCACAATCTCATTAAAGGGGCCATGATGACGCCGTCCCCCAACAACGCCGCCACAGACCGACTGTCCCTCGTTGATCAGCTTCTCCTGACGGCCGAGGAGCGGGGCATGGAGATTTGGAATGACGAAATGTTTGTCACGCTCATCGAGGCTGGCCTGCTTTCGCCATGCTACGGCCCCGAGATTCAACGGGCGCAGAAGAATCTCGAGTATCTGATGAAGCAAAAGGGCTGCCAGTTTGACGGAGACCAGATTCTCCGACTGATGAACGCCTATGCATACCGGCAAGACTGGGACCGATTCTGGGACGCGTTTCGCATGCCGCCTAGGTTCAAAATGGCCAGGGAATCGAAACATTACGAACTAGCCTACCGAGCCATGGCCCTGACTTCGAGCCAAAAGATGTGCATTGCCGCCTTGCGCTGGGTGTATCCAGAGATGATGAGCCAAGATCCTCCGGTGATGCTCGTCAGCCCGCTCTACGAGTCGCTCAAGGCGTGCCTCATGGTGGCAGACCCAGGTGCTCTGACCTTGTTGCACAACCCGAGGAGCACCAAGACCAACCGACTTCGGCCTATCCAGCGCCGTAGGCTTGAGAATAGAGAGTTTCTCAAGGTGATGAAGGAAGTGGAATCAATCCGGGCCGAGTTGATGAGGGCTGGCCTTGTGCAACCAGAGTCTGCTGCGTTGCACCAATGATGGGTTGCAATTTGAATAAGATGTTGGATTGGTATGGATGGCATGACCATAGGAGGTCAAAGGCGTTTGTGTGCATGTACAACATATGAAACCATGTAACAACACATCCCAATGCATACGTTTACTGATTTCATTCAACGTTTTCATCGTGTATAACGGAATCGCCTCTAGCTCATATCTTGGAGCCTCCTTGACACTCTGATAGTCAGCTGTTTTGTAGAGCCTCCCTCAACAAGGGCGCAACTTGCTTCCGACTAGCAGCCAGTTCCCTCTGCCTCCACGCAAACCTCGTCTTGCCATCATCCAACTCACCTCCCCTCCAAGTCTCCAGCTTCAGCCTATCTCCATCTCTCACAAACCGATCCACCGCCCCGCGGCCCCCCTCGCTCAGCCCCCACACGAGTAGATGACGCTGGAACTCGCCGTCTGGATGCGACGTGGTCATGATGCTCGCGACGTCGAGCTTGCGCTCATGTGCCCATGCCTCAAAGTCGCGCAGCAGGGCCTTGGGGTCGCCGGCCTTGTCGACCAGGTAGTCGAGGTTCTGGACGACGCAGCTTATACCGAGCTTGAGGCCCGAGCCGTCCCACTCTTTGTAGTCCTTGCGGAAGATGTCGCGGAAGCTGAGGTGAGAAATGTCCTCCTTAACGGCCGAGATCTCGCCAAAGTAGGTCTTCTGGCTGAACGAGTTGTGGATGTGGGATTCGAGGAAGGGGACCGCCTTGGTGTCCTTTTCGCGAACCTTTTCTTTCGAGGTCAGGTTGTTTGTATCGGAGAGGATGGCTGCCAGGCCGATCTTGGCGAGCTTTTCATCCTCGCCCACGTCGCGACACAGCTCTTCCCAGACTTTGCGGCTCTCGTCCACGACTAGGCTCATGCAGCTTCCACAAGGCTCAATCACCCTCGGATCAGCATCCTTCGGCACGGCGCCCTCGTCGGCGTGGTGATCAACGCATCCAAACACTTGTCCGGAAAACTTGGCCAGCGGGCCGGTGAGGGAGTTGTGGTCGACGAGCAACCAGCGAGTCTCGTCGGGTTTGAGATCCGGCAGCTCAGAAAGAGTGAGAAGATCGGCGAGGTTCAAACCGGCGTGCTTGAGCACGGCGTTCATCTCGGTGCGCAGGGCGAGGTCATCGCGGGGCAGGTTTGAGAGGGGGATGTGAAGGGTGTGAGGAGGGGTATGGGAGCGGATGTAGGCGTAGACCACCGCCGAGCAGAGGGAGTCGAGATCTGGATAATTGTTAGCATGATGTTTATATGAGAATGAGAGTAAAACTCACCGGCAGATTCATTTCCCACCACAAAAGTAAGAGGTCCTTTTCTTTGCGCAGCCGGAGCCGTCAGGGCTGTCCTCGCCCTGGCGAGAAAGGCACTGAGGGATAGTCTCGACGTCATAGTCACGACTGAAGGCTGAAGTAGGATGGGCATGTCAAAGTCAGAAACACAATATAAAAAGAAGAAAAGGAAGAATAAAAATACCAAAGGGAAAGAAGAGCAGGTTATCCACTCGTAAAAAAAGATACTACTCAGATTTTCCCCTCGTAGGATGAAACTTGTAAGTTGAGCCTCTGGGTTCGTCAAACGTCACCCAACCATTTCGGCTCCATCCGACAGCCACAAATAACCTGTCACTCGAGGCGGCATCCTTGTCAACTTGCAGTAGGGAAGGTGCCTTCACCGCCTTGGCAGCGACGAAGCATCATGAGCCCCTCGTCTCGTCATTCTGCCCGCTTATCTCGCCTCTCTTACATTTACAAACCGTCGCGCCCTTCCCCCCGCCCGCTATCGGTGTTCAAGGGTCCTGGGATGCATTGACTACTGTATGTATGTGCGTCTTGTATGCGTGAGACTGGAGGTAGCCCTCTTTTTTACTTGCGTGAGTGGTAAGAGGAGGGGATCCAGTTGATGGATCCTCTTTCTGGTAAAACTCCATGACTCTGTATTTCGCGCGGAAACCTCGTATTCTCCTCCTCCTTCTTCTACTTGTAACCTCGACCGCTCTCTTCTACACTACCGCCTACCGTGACAACCACAAGATGGGATCCGCCGCTCCTTTACGCCTCGCCATTCTCGAGGCCGACACGCCGCAGCCGCAGACCCGCGATCGCTATGGCGGGTATACGGGTGTCTTTACGGCACTGCTCAACGCGGCTGCCAATTCGCTCACGCCCCCTCAGAAGCTGGACGAAATGGTGACGATCAAGGGCTACGACGTTGTCAACGACCTCCACTCATACCCCGCGCTGGAAGACATTGACGCCATCCTCATCACCGGCTCCAGGCACAATGCGTTTGACAATGACCCGTGGATCATCAAGCTCGTCGAGTACACGAAAAAGGCCATCGAGACGGACCGCGTGCGCGTCGTGGGCATCTGCTTCGGCCACCAGATCATCGGCCGAGCTGCCGGCGCCAAACTCGGACGGAGCGACAAGGGCTGGGAGGTTGCCGTGACCGAGGTTGACCTGACGGACAAGGGCAAGGAGATCTTTGGGTTGGACAAGATGGTAAGGATATACATACCTAACCCGTTTTCTTGGGTTACACTGACAATCAATTGCGACACACAGCGCATCCACCAGATGCACCGCGACATCGTCTCCGAATTCCCCCCCGGCTCGATCCCCCTCGGCTCCAACGCCATCTGCGAGGTCCAGGCCTTCTACTCCCCCGGCCGATACATCAGCGTGCAGGGCCACCCCGAGTTCACCGAGGAGATCATCTCCGAGGTGCTCTTCAACCGGCACACGGTCGGTATCTTTAGCGAGGAGCTGTACGCCGACGCCATGAAGAGGGCGCCCATCCCTCACGACGGCGTGGCCATTGCCCGCGCGTTCCTCAAGTTCATGAGGGAGGGGTGAAGAAGTGTGTTGCACGCAGCTAGACACCAACCCCTGTCCTCGCATATCGACCAGGGGAGCCATACGTCGAGAGGAGTTTGCCAAGAGATATATACATGTCGTTATGAAGTAATGCACGATTTTACTAGGTTATAGAAAGAGAAAGGATGCTCCAAAACCCATCAATTGCTTGTGATACCCGTCTATGTATGTATCCATTGCGGAACAAGAAGCATCTAAACTAATTCAGCGCCGCCACCCAAATGCAATCGTTTGTAAATGCTGCACCTGTAACGCCTGTCAATGCAAATGTCCCGAAGCCTTCTCTATCCTCTTCCAAGCCTGGGTATCATCCTCCACTCATCCTATTAAACCAATGCCCCCCCTTTCCTCCTTGGTTCGATTCAATCCTCATTGTCCCACCACTCGGGGGCTGTCTTGGGTTTGCTGTCTGAACTCGTTGCAGTTTGATCTGCCTCTCGCTCCGACTTCTTGGCCGCAATCTCTTGGTCACGTCTCATTCTTGCGAATCGACCGTCAACCATCATCTCCTCTCTTGTGCGTCCAACGTTAGGGCCTGCGTCGGGGACACCTCTCTGCTTCCAGAACATGAGACCCTGGATGTTGACGGCTTGGCCGTGTTTCCAGGGTTTTTCCTTCAGTGAAAAGACGATGGCATCTGCGAGACCCTGGGAGCACAAGAAAATGATGCTGGCCAGTCTCATGCCAAAAGGCGCACCCTTGCCGTATCCGGTGAGTTGGACGATGAATGGCAGAATCCAGACTACGACATAGACCAAGGGGTATATGAAGAGGAGGCGAAGCTGTCGGATGATCTTTTCGCGCGTCTTGACTGTGCCGGGTGTGTTGAAATCCCTCTGGGATAGAGCAACGTTAGAGTCGGAGCTACGAGCGTTGCTACGTTCGCGTCGAAGCATGGAAAAGAGATTGGGGAGAGATGGTGTTCGCGACGGCGGAGTGGATGTGTCTGTCGACTTGTGGTAGTAATCTCCTGGGCTCTCTGCGGAATTCGAAGGAGTTGTGGATTCAGGAGCATGTGCCTGCTGTAGGAGATCCGGCTGTGTATGGATCTCAAGGGGCGTGATGACATCGTCCGAGCCACAACGAGTCGTACCCATCGAGACTCGAAAGTCGGACTCGGATTGCCGCCTCGTTAAAGTTGTCTCCGTTAGAGTCGTGCCCGTCAGGTCAGTGCTAAACTGAGATGACCACATCTGCGCAGAGCCCCTCCGCGCCATACGAGCCGAGTGTAGCCTGCTGGGATGCGACACCATGGGAATGTCCATGTGGAGAGTGCTCAGCGTTGCGAGAGAGGGTCTGCGGGCTCGTTCTTCGGGGACGGTGACGGAGTTTCGGCGTGAGGACATGGATGAAGGGATGAGTCCGTGGCACTTGATGACGGGAGTTGGCGGTACTGTCGCCGTTGGTTGTCGCTGCCGATCATCGGTGTCCAAGTTGGACATTCTCGACAGGGTCTTGCTGGAGTCGTCGCCCGCCGCTCCAAACCTGCTCATCAGGACTCGTACGTAGATGTATATGGCGACGCAGAGGACGAGAATAACGGTAAAGGCCAAGTATCGAGGAATCCAGGTCAAGGCGAGTCGCTTCCACATGGGGTTAAAGGGCAGATAGCAGAACTGGCCGGTGTTGACATATCCGGGGCTGCTGACAAAAGTCATGGTGGCCAGGACGACGGGGATGACTGCCGCGAGGCCGTAGGCAATCTTTCGGAATGGGTAGAGGCCCTGTTCTCCACGGAAGATGTATAATGCTGTGTGGACTGCGATGAGAGATACAGCGACATCCGAGGCCTCGATGCTCAGGGAGAGGAAGAAGCCGCTGACTTGGCAAAAGGTCTCTTCTGTTTCAATCTTTCCCGCGACCAGCTCAACTGCAGGGAAGAGGAGCAGCCAGAAACCCTTGAACATGTCACTATATATGAGCAGCATGATGAGGCTGACGACGGTTAGCAGTGATTTACACAGCGGTCGCTGAGACTCACTCATGGCGAAAACTCCTCCTCATGCGAAAGAACCATATGGAGGTGAGAATGGTGGCAGAGATGCTGAGGGATGAGACTACAAGTGTCGCAACGTGGAGGGCGTAGGTTTGGTCGGGCGTCAAGACGGGCATGGTGAAGTGCTTGACTGTTCTCGCCTCGAGAGGCGGCATCGCAGCGTCCCATGGCGAAGACCCCGTGGCCTGATGGCGAGGCCACGGAGGCATGATAGATGTCGTCGATGAGAAGGGAGAGGGTGGAAGTGAATCAAACTCTGCGGGTCCCCCTCGGGTTCGTGTCGGTTTCACTGCTTGCTTGTCGTCGATCCTGGTGGGGGGGTGTTATACCAAGGGGCAAGCCGACTGATGTTGACTGATGTGCAATAACATGGTTACAGAGGAGTGAAGAGAAAAGAGAAAAGACAGACCCCCCGGCTTAGAAGAGGGACATTTCCAAGGGTATAGTTGAAAGAAAAGAGGAAACCTTGGGATGGGCCGCCAAAGGGGGCGTTCTCGTGCCCTGAAAGCCAAGAGAAGCCAAAGCGGTCCCGAGGGACTAGAGGCTTGCAGAGTCCGAAGAAGCGAGGTTTCCCGCCGCGTGGGAAGAGACAAAAGTTGACCTAGACCGGAAGAGATTTGAGTTTCTGTTTCCGTTCCTGTCGTTGCTTGATTCTCTTTTTTTCTTCTTCTTGCCGGCCGAAAGATGGTGTCTCTCTGGTTGGTCGGTGAAGGACCCCTCCGGGAGTGGAAAGGCGTGAGGTTTAAGCTGTGACACCGTCTCTTTCCACTGCCAGAGACTCGGGTAGAGACGTGTGGGTTGTTCGTTTTTCTCGTAAGAGGCCTCTTGAGACGCCCGCTGTGCTGGATAGAGGACCTAGGGTGAAGAGAGGGGGAGAGTCGAGGGCAACGACGGTGATGGACGAATGCGCGTTTCCAGGACGAGAGGGGGGGAATTCCAGAGGTGAGGACAATCACTTTTGATGGACGGGCAACAATACTAGGAGCAAGGGAGAGAAAGGGAAGAAGAAAAGAGAGGAAAGAGGAGAAACAGTCTAGGACGGCAGACCAAGACAAGACATGGATGATGCTGATGCTGCACAAAGGGTGCCGCGCAGAGACAAGCACGTCAAGGCGAGACAAGGCAAGACAGGACCCAGCAGGTCCGTCCCATGTCTGGTCGACGACGGATCGACACCATCATCGGCAACCGACACCCAATCTGGTGGCGGACCACCAAGACGGACCCTTAGCATGCCCTCCATCTCAAGACTTGACAGGCGGCGTCACCTACGTAAGAGACGGACAAGCGAGGCCATCCAAGTCTGGGCTGGTGCATGCGGGCGAGATCGGCGGGGCATCCATCTCTCCACACCCACTGAGCTAGCTTAGTAGTGGGCTACAGGGGCAGCATCTCCACCAACACCAAAGAGTCTAGACGGATGAGGGTCGGTCCCGCCAATCGCATCTCTGACCCTGTCGGCACTCGAAGGCGTCGAGGTTTGTTTTGAGTGAGTGTAAACGAGGTTCGAGACGAGACGGGAGAGATCAACTCTCATGCGAGGGATATGTCACTGTGGCAGCGGGAAGATGCGTCCCCAATTTGCATTGGGGCTCTCCAGGTCCAGTAACCGATTTGTGTGGGCATCTCCAACTTGACCAGCAAAAACTACATATCCCACCTAGTCACCGCCCTGCCTACTAGTAGTCACCAGTCCAACTCGTCTCCGCATTCTACTACCGACCGGCGACGGGGCCCTCGTCGTCGTACGATGATCGCGATCGAGGTCTCTTGGTGCCAAGGGTCGCTTCGCTAGGCGCTTTTTTGTTAGCAGTGCATCTTCCGCATTTCAGTCCATTCCCTCTCTCCCCCTTCCGTTAACAGAGAGAAGAAAAGCCTTTTCGGCCGATGAACCAACGGACCACACTGCTCTAGACTCTCTTGACGTGGGGACCGTTGGTCCCAAAACCAGGCACCGAAATCATGACCCTTCACCGTCGAGGCTCTCTCGTCCCCATGAATCAGTCCCCGCTAGAGCTACGTCTAATTTGGGCTGGCCTGGACCAGATCATGACAAATGATCGATCAACAAAAGGGACGGACCTGAGAAAGCCTTTCTCGCTATCGGTCTCTCTCCCTGCTGATGGCGGCGCTACCAAGAGGAGGGGAAACACACAGGTCTCTGCTTAATTAGACTTTGCTAGGTCACGTTTGCCACGAGGTTTTGGGGCCAGCTTATGCGCGTCTCTCTTGTTGGTTGTCCCCCTTTGTTGGCCGGGAATACCGTCTTGAGATGTTGGTTGGGTGGTATTCTTGGCCATTGACTTGAGCCGCATTCGATGTTGAATAGGATACTCGAGTAATTGTTTCCAAACGGACGCAGCGTATTCATCAACAGAAACAGTGAAATTTGTGAATAGTAATCAGACGTTTGCCGCAAGCTTAATCCACACCCGATCAGCGCTGCAGCATTCCAGCCGTTCGTTCAGCTCTCAGCCAAAACGCTCTCTCTCCTTCGCGCTCTCGCTCTCTCGCGAGCGCCGAGCACGATAGACTTTTACAGAGGCCCTTTTCCAATCTTCTACGGTGAAAGAAAAAAGCCTGCTTTTCCCCTCCATCGGGTCCGCTCCGTGCTGTTTGGATTGGGCGCTGTTGTGTTTCCCGCATACCTGTATCAAGGGACGGATTCCGCGTGGTGCGAGGTGAGTTCCAGTCCACGCCATGTGGTTAACTGGAACATGGACGTTCCAGGTGGCGAGGGCGAGGGGAGACGGGGTAGCATGGCCGTGATGGTGTCGGATTGAAGGAAGACCAGTAAGATTGATGCTGATATCATGCAAAGAGACGGTCGGTCTCAGGCAATGAGTTGGAGCAGATAGATTGATCTTTTTGTGGAGGCACGTGGAATGGCTCGTCGCGTAGTCATTCGCGCGACGGAGACGAGTGTTAATCGGCAGGCAATGGAGTTAAGCTGGCCGATAATCCCGACCAACAGAGACATCAGTAGCCAAAATTCCAACGGCAACCTGAATGACAGTTGAATTATCCAGGTGAGCCTGTTTATTTAAAGACATCATTCTTTTCATCACACAATTGGTTAGTGGTTCGTTGGTTTCTTCACCGTCTCAATGGCCAAGTTACCCTAGACCACCGACTTCAGATGCCCTGGAACTCGCCAATTTTGAACAAAGAAAGGACACATGATCGATTTGACTGAATGACCCAACCAGATCGTATTCGTTCTGTAGGCTTCAAGGTATAAAGTGGATTGAGATAATTGGGATAATTAGAAGTGTTCATTGACTAGCTCTTTCCCATTGTTGTGCTGGGGGCATCCGTTGTTTCTTTCGTCAACTAGTTAAACTCCTTAACAAGATAACATGACTCTAAGAACGAGTAAGTCAATGGTTTATTCTGGAGACAGTTTAGGGGCGACAATGACTACGTCTGCGGCATGTTATTACCGCTGTCGCCACCTATGTTGATCGCCTTGTTGGTCTACAGTGGGCTATCATCCGCACTATTCTCGCTGATCAGGAGGATCAGCAGTAGACGGCTGTTGTGCGAAAAATAGATGCCCGATTCTTTGAACTAGGCTTCAAAATTGCGGTAGAATGATCGATGAGCGTAGTGTTGGGCTATTTCGATTCCTGACCGGCAGCATGGTTGCCGCCTTCTGTCAGTGTTCCAGGCGCTTCTGACGATGATCATTATTCCAACATCATTGTGATACGAGTAGAGAAGTTTGTGCTGATACGAGGCGATAGCCTTCGATTGTCTTGAGTTAAGGTCCCCCGGATCAGCATTTCTGACGTGACTGTCCCCGTTATCCCGTTCCTTGGGCTCAAAGATATCGTGAGCATGGACTCGAGGAATGAGAGTCCCTCTCGCAAAACGGGCTGGCTTCCCCGAGATCTTCTAGAATTATGTGTTATGGCCTCTATTAACTATGGAATAGCTAGCCACATGTCACAGATATCTATTTTGCGACACCATGTGGGATGTGTACATCAAGGCTTGGGGTGATGATGAACTTGTTAAACTATGCACCGTCCAGAGTCCACATCAAACCAGAACTTATTCCAATTCCCAGGGAGGGTCTCTCTCAAATCCACGTCCATCATACGGATTTGATACAGTTTTGTTCTCTCCTCCTGAGCTAGTAACACCTTCTTGCTGCTCACCCTGAGATCCGGGCTGATCATGGTCTAACCGTTGCTCCAATCTCGTGGCCAGTGCGTTGGCAGAGTCGACACCTTCTTTAGGCCCTTCCTCAGAAATGTCACTTAGAGGTGCAGTGCCGGGCCTGGTCGTCGGAGGCCGGGGAGGAACCTCGTCATGTCTGAGCTCTGCTTGATGACGGTTAAAGCGATCGAGTGGGTGATAGATTCGAGGGCTGGGGGGGTTTGTAGAGACAGGTGTTTCTGTATTCCCAGGCAACTCGGCTCTCGGCGGCAGAGGCCTATCAACTGATTGAGTTTGGGTTCGTTGACACTGCTGCCAGAACCAAGGGTCGTTTGAAAGGGGATACGGAGGCTCTGGCATAGTAGGATTTGACATTGAGTTTTGATCGCTGTTGGGGGATTGTACCTGCGTCCTCGGGATGGAAGGTTGAGCACCTTGACCCAGTTGCGGCTGTTGAGTCTGCCACTCTCCACGCTCCTGTTGAGGCCGTCGCTCCTCCGAAGATGACCTCGGGTGTATCTCCTGACCCGAATCTTGCCTGAAAGAAGCCTCGGGGGATCCTTGAAGTTCAATAAAACGACCAGCTTTATCATAGGTCCCATAAATGGATCTAGTGAGTGGCATTGACCCCGATGAAGAGGTTGCCGGGGAAGCAGTTCGCTTAGGTGGCGGAGACTCGCTCTCAAGAGAAGATCGCCTTTTTCTCCGACGACCGCGTCGGCGAAGCAAATAACAACCAACAATGAGAAAGAAGAAGGGTATTAGAACTGACGGAAGGACTATAGTCAAAAGAGATGACCCTTTTCCGCCTGGGGCACTGCTGAGTGGGGGTGCCGAATCGCGGGTTGCCGTGGTTCCAATGCCTGCGTCCAAGGCTTTCGTAACCGTGAATGGGGTAGCCAAGGTGACCATAGAAATAGATAAACTGGTGCTTGGGTTCCATGTCGTGCCTGAGCTAGGAGCGTTCTGTCCTCCCACAAACGGGCTGGCATCGTTGCTCTTGTCGCTCAGCTTGGCTGCGCGAAGCTGTCGATCCGGACAACCTGCCCTGCACGGGTCCACGGCGCAGCATCCCAAGAACGGAGGACTCGTATCTGGGCATGTGTACCATGAGACGGCATAGTTGTCGTTAATACAGGCTTGGGGAGGAATTCGATACCGTGCCTCAAAGGTGGCCGGCTCGAGGTGCTCGTCGGGACAGAGACCCTTTCGGTCTCCACAGGGATTCGACGTGCAGCATCCGATGAATCGTGTCGGACTATCTTTACAGATGTAGAAGGTCCCATTGATTGGGCAGTCGAGGCCAAGGTCACTGATGGGGTCGGGGCCGTCCATCGTGATGAGGGCTTGAGAGGAAGAAGATGCTCTCGTACACCGCAAGCGAACGTAAGCAGAGTGAGAGAAATCTGGAGGGCATGAATAGAAGCTCACGGGGACCTTGTCTCTGATATATTCTCGCCTGGTGAGTCGTTATCGACACATTCCTTTGTCTTGCCGACTGACAAACGCCCTTGGATTACCTGCTGATGGGCAGACTTGAAGGGTATAAAGATCTAGGTGCCTGAATGACAATATCTTTCTCTCCTGGACTTCAAAGAAATCGTCATTGTGATGGCTCAAAAAGATATAGCGGAGTCCCTCCCGGACCCTAGGCGCGGTTTCTTTGAGCGGCCTTCAAAGAGTTGTGATTGGGGAACAATAGTTGAAGGTCAAGGAAGATGACAAGATACATAGCTTGGTGAATATCTGACTGACGCCAGGAGCTAAGGAGGTGGACATTTGAGTGCTGAAGTATGTTGCGGGTCATCCATAGCTTGATAGATTGAAGGACGTGATGTTTCCGGCAAACCTGGTGATTCTAATATGCGACAATAACAACAATAAGAAGTAAAAGTAAAATTACACGAAATGCAAGTCTATAAGCGTCCCCTCAATGCAGATTCCTCTTCCATCCCAACAATTGGCTGAAGATGCCATTGTCACCTCCTTTCATGCAACTTTGGCCCTTTTGGTCGGTTCTTGCATTCTGCAGCAAGAGTGGCTTGCATGAATTCTTTGACGTAGAAATTTAAGCCTTTTGGCACATGGCTCCGCCGTCCCTCCAATCGCTAATCTTCTTTGGTGCATACACGTAGCCGGTGTGCTCAATGAGCTCGGTGATCGGGCGAACCTGACCGTGGGTTGGGAGAACACTGCTTATGTTAGCTTGACTCTGTCAAAGAAACGATGAATGAAGGAATGTTTACTATGCGTCCTCGGGAAGGCCATCCTTGTCCACCTGGTTCAGCCATTCTCTCATCAGCTCGCGGTCGTTCTGTCCATCGGGCATGCCGGGGTGCCAGATGTCTGCCTCAAGCACGGCGATGGGAGAGCGCTTCGAAGGGCACTTTTCAGTGACAAAGGCATAGGTCCAGTCGATGGAGTGAGTGGCTTGCTCCTCCCAGACGAACCAGGCCTGGGTCTTGCTGTCGCTGTGGATGTAGGGGTGGGTATCGCTGGCAGATGTTAGAACGCTGCGTAGACAGATGGACCAGGGTGCGTTACTTGAAGGTGATGAGTTCGGCACCGGGGATGCTGGACCAGTACTTGGCTGAGACGTCGGCGACAATCAGCTTGGCCCCGAGCTTGACGTATTCAGCCGCGCCTCCAGTGTGGTCTCGGTGGTGGTGAGTAGGCTGGTCCTGTTAGCATGTTCCTACCGTCCGCTGTGACATGGACTTACCCAGAGGTGCGTGATGGGCTTGTTGATGTTCTTGTTGATCCACTTGATCACCTCCTTGGTGTGCTGGGGAGGAGCATCTCCGACAATGACATGGTCCTCGAACTCGATGATGAACTGCTTGACTCCGAGCTGATCGGGGTCGAGGAGGATCCAATGCACGTTGGGCAACCCAGGGACAGGCTTCTCGCTCTTGATGGTGTCGACAGTCGACTTTGTGATGCCTGCCCAGAGTCCGTTCAAACTAAACTCGCCGATGCGCGCATGCGTGATGCCCTCAACCTTCTTGGGCGCAGCCTTGGGGAAGAAACCCTTGCCGTCCGGGAGACCCTGGAAGAAGCTTCGCGAGAACTTGGGGTTGACGGTGACCTCCTCGATGATGAAGTCCTCGAGGGTGGCGTCGAGCTTCTCGGCGGTCGAGTTGTAGACGGTCTGGACGAGGTGGGGGAACTTGATGCCTTTGACGGCCTTGTAGTCGCTGAGGTAGAGGTCGCTGGTTGAGGGGCCGTAGATCATATGGTCTTCGATGGTGCGGACGATGTGGGGGAGATGGGTGCGAGTGTCGAAGATGACGGTGATGTCCATCACCGGGTCGTAGACTGGACTGGGTCAGTAATTGCGAGGATTAGAAGACGAGACACGTACCGGCAGGCATCTTGACTCCGTTGACATCGATTTCGATGGCCTTGGTGCCACGATGTTCCTTGACCTGGGTTCTTTAGCATGTCCCAGCTTTGGCAGTGTCGATGACAAGCTTACCTGAAGCAAGAGCTTGGGTGAGAGCATGTTTCCATGGAGCACCAAGTACTCTGCAAGGGCAGCTATAACAAATTGTAAGAATCTGACTAGAAGGTGAGAAATACATCACTCACGATCAGTGTATCCCGAGGTCAGGTCGGCAGGAAGCCAGATCTGGTTGTTGCCGCGAACATAGCACGCAAAGCCGTCCTTTCCACCGCGGACGACGAGAGAGTGGTTAAATTCGTCGAGTCTGGGCGACCCCCAAGACCAATACTCTGTCTATCTGTGAGTCTTGGTGCAGCAGGTTGGGTATCTAGGACGTACCAGAGGGCTTGAGGATGCGGTCAATTCGCTGAGTCAACTCGTTCGACCCAAAGCTAAAAGAGACATTCTGGGCACCAGAGATAGCCATGGCTGTATCGGCTCTGTCCATGTTGTAGCTCTGCATGAGACTTCGAGAGCGGTAGATACTGGCTCATGTTAGATATTGCCGTCCTAAGACAGAGAGAGGTGTTTACTTTGGAGAGTGATAGGTGACTCCATCGAGGCGCGCGATGACATCTTCGCCACCCATCGCGTTCAAGGCTCGATCGAGGATAACATCGGCAGAGTTGTCGGGATAGCTGACCGTCTTGGAGGAGGCCAGCGACACCAGCGTGAAGGAGAGGGTGAGTATCTTGCGCATCGCCATCGTGACAAAGGAACAGAGGTTGAGAAACTATAGAATGAAAGATGTTGTTTGTTTGCGTGCTGCCATCTTATCGACAAGTGTTTCCCCGGCTTCTTTATAGACATCCTCTGACAATCCATCTCCCGCGAGTCTCGAGTCGCGCGGAGGACGCATTGAGGCGTCGGAAATTGTGACGTGACGACGGATGACCGAGAAAGTGCGATAATTAGGAACTTGAAGAGATCAACCCCAGTCGTCGCAGGGCTGAGATGAGGCTCAGGAGCTTTAGCGCAGACGTTTGGTGGTTAAGGTTGGTGGTGAAGCTGACGCGCGGGTCGATATTAACGTCCGCGGTCCGCGATGCCGCTCGTAAGAGGCCCGCTTGGTGAATGGGAGGTGAAACGCACCATTGGAAATGACCCAGATATAGAAATTCTCGTTCTTTCCTCGGTCATCGTAGAATTGCGACCGGCCCTTGCTCTTCTGTGTGTCCTTTGGATCCTCTTGCTGCCGCCGCGGACACGACCAACCCCTGGGAGAAATGCTGGCTAGAAGACACTGCTCTTCTATGCCTGGTAGCTGTAGGATAAAACTGCATTTCCACTGTTAGACTTTGAGTGAAGGCTTGGTAGAACAGACCTCAATGTGTCCTCCTACTTTGTCCCTCAGGGGCCATGTCTCTGGCTGGAGGCTGCCGAGGAATCATCTAGAGAGCAGGATTACCAAGTACCGGGTGCTTCTCAATTGTAGAACATTATATACTGTGTGATGAAGTGTAACTAATTGCTTGGATAGCCTCGTTCTACTATAGAATGGCCCCTGTCGCTCAAGTGACTTTTTCTCTCACGCTTGGACCTGAACTACATCACTTGGCCTCCTTCTTTTTCCCCTTGCACTTTGGACACTCATCTGGGTGAACATAGACCGTGTCATGTCTCGTAATCATTTGGCAAACCCCAGGCTTCCTCTGCTTAACGTGGTCGCACTTCTCCTCGTTGTATGGCATCGAGATTAGGTAGGAGCATTCCCTACAAAGGTAGCCGGTGCTGGTGAATTTGCACATTTTGAATCCCAAAGAGGTAGGGAATCTTGGTATCGAGTAATTTTTGGGAGATTGTCTGTGAATCTGTCTTGTGTAGGTGAGTGTTAGGCCTGGTTGTGCTTGTATGTATTGTTTGCCTGAAGAGATTTTTGAGGCCACAAATTTTCCTGTAGAGGTAGTAATCATTGCTTAGCTGGAGTTGCACGAGTATATTCCTCAAGTCCAAACTGACTGTATCACTTATATGAGCATTGTTTCACAGTCACACCGTTAGGAAGTCGGAAGCTTTTGGCTACCTATGGATGGAAGTGATGTGATGCTCTACTCGGCCTCAGATTTGTCCTTCTTCTCTGGGTTCTTCCCGATACACTCGGCGCAGGACGAGGCCTCGACCTTTGTCTCCAGCTTGAAGGTCTGCAATGTGCAGTTCCTCATGTAATCACGACACTCAAACTCTCGGGAGTATGCCCGGATTACGTAGCCGCAAGATTCGCAGACATGCCGATGGAAGTAGGCTATGCACATGTTGATGGTTCACGATGGGATATGGCCGTTATGCGGGCTTTTGGGTGTGCGCGCAGGGTCGATGGATATGCGATTGGTTCTGGGAGGAAATCATCTGGCTCACCGGGGGTAGAGAGAAGCTTTTAGATTGTCGGACACGAATGAGAAGCGTTGACACAGAGTCAGATGCGTTTCATCAGAGGCACAGAAGTCACTGATTTAATGACTACCCTTGTTCAAGCCCGACGGCTCCTAACAACAGTCTCAGGGAGAGGTGAATGTGTTCCTTGATGGATGCTACCATGCCGATTCCGTCAATCATGACCCAGGCAGTATGATGTGCTTCTGCAGACTGCAACTCGCATCTAGAACTCAAGTTAGTTGCTGGCTAGAGTAATCCATCTCTGACATACCACATGGGTTCCGCACTTAGACGTCACCCACAATCCTCTGGTTATGCGAAGAAGATGTACCTGTGCACTTCTTGCAAGAAGAGGGTTGGACCTTGGTGTTAACGACAACCGGATCCTCCTTCTGCTCTCGGCATGACTCCGATCCCTTCAAGAAACAACGCGTGACGTCGATGTCGTAGGTGGCCAAGAAGCCGCAGCTGTCGCAAATGCCCCGGGTGTAGGTTGTGATACACATGCTGCCTGATGGGATGTGATTGAAGAAGGCTATGCTTGCAGAATGATGCGGTGATTGTGAAGACGTTGTGGTCAGTGATGCTGGGTAGGAGTGATGATGGGAGTCGAAAGTGAATGCGACACTGTCTTTGATGAATGATATTCGGTGAATTTGTGATACTTCTCAAGGAGATGAATCGTAGCTGAGTTGATGTTATCCCAGGGTGCCTTCTGATATTCACCTTCCTCGCTAAGCAGCGTTTACTCTCCGTTCTGTTTGGTAGGGGCTCGACTCGTTTCGGTCAGGAACAATGGCAATGAAGACAATCGATTTCTAAACAAGTGATTCTTTCTACCTGTATGATATCCATCCCGTTTGAGAGACTTTTGCTGGCCCCTGACGTGCTGTGCTGCTCTGCCCCCATTCTCCGTTGTTGGCGTTGACCTGCGACCACGTCCAAACACCTCCTCACGCTCCACTGTGCATGCTACTACGCGATCTTGCTTCTGAACCCGACCGGCGCAATTTTCTATTCACTGTATTCCTGGTAAGCCCATTGTGATGCTCATTTCTAGAGAACCAGGCCACGTCACTCACCATAGTCGACCCGGTGCTGCTCTTTTGATTTAAAGGCCTCCCACGCCGGGGCCGGATCGAACCCCCAGAAAAATGGCACACGACGCTCTACAAACAGGCCTTCCGCTCGCGACATATTCTCGATTCGACGCTCAATCTCATCGTACTCGTCTTGCTTGTGGAAACCGCAGATGAGGCAGAGGGCCGGGTCGCAGGCGACGATGACGTTGACGACGGCGGAGGAGCACTGTTTGTCCTGCATCGAGGCGAGGCACTACTCGACCGATGTTTCCATGTGGTTGTTGATGGATTCAGCGCATCGGTGGCAGACCCAAAAGGTGTTTTTAGTGATGCACATGTCAGCGTGGGTGATGATGACTGTGCAAGGGCTAGATTCCGTGGTGAAGTGGAAGAGGATGTGATCAAAAAGAAGAAGAATAGTGTAAATAGCCTCGTAATGGATGATGAAATTGCTCCTGATTCTCCTACCGTGATGATTCGAGGAGATGTAGCTCTAGACAATTTCCGGAGTTGAGACTGCACACTTGACACTGCCGAACGAGATCTGCGGTAGATGATGCCTTCCTTTTATTTGAATTGGTGTAGATCAAAGGCTGCTTCGACTGGCCAACCTCTCACTGAGCGTCACTACTGAGCCATGGTTGGCAACCGCAACCAAGTTGATTATGGCGAGGAGGAGCTACTGCCAATATTGATCGAACACAGGATACTATGCCACTGGATATCACTTCCATCTGTTCCACAAGCACATGATCAGAGCTCCTTGAAACTTGCGTCCTCCAAGACTCCATCTCTATCCACTCCAAGCTTGTCTCGTTGAGGGGTAGGAATATAGAAGTAACCTTGAATCTGAGCCGTAATATGATGGTGTATTTGGGATGTGGAATAGGACGTAGGCGGTAGGTCTCTCATCGCCGTCTATAACATTAGGCTCAAAGCTCCAGCGCGGGTAGTCAAAAGATGCCGCGTCATCTCAAATTGCCGTCCGCGTAATGGCTTCTGCTTGTTTCCTATTCGATTTTCTCGTGTCTAGTTTGATTCTTGTGAACTCGGGTTAGATGCGTTCGATTGCTTCCCGACTTGGAAAATAGTGGGCGATGGTTGATCTACACAGCCCCCCTGAGTAAGAGCAAACGGACCATCCTTTGGGGTCATGGTTAAACCCCAAAAAGGTATCTATTGAGCGCACCTGAGGGATTCAAAGTATAAAAGGCTTCCGCGAATCCTCGTGTGAGCCATCATTCAGACAAACATCGTCCACTTCATCCTCGATCCTCTGTATCAAACGTAACCATGCGCTTCCATCAGCTTTTTACTGCCCTGGCCGCTTCAGCCACGGCCATGGCGGCTTCTTCACTTCGCTGTTCCCCATTTCCTCCTTCAATGATAGAATTCTATTCTGGGTTTGCGCAGCCGGAGCCGCCACTGGTCAAGCCCGAGTTCAAGACCAACTTTGTCCAGCATAAATGGTACTCCTCTCTTCCGACTGTCCCTTTCTCTGCTAACCGAAACTGTAAGGAACGAAAACGTGTCGCACATCACGACAGGTTTTATCGACAACTCTCCCTCCAAAGGCTTCGTTCGCGCTGATGAAGCCTTTGATGGCAAACTCGCCTCGTCCTTGTTCAACTACGCCAATGTCACCAAGTCCGGCCTCGTCGACAACACCCTGACTACTTATACTCCTGGTTCCAACAAGCCCGAAGTTTGGAGAGGATACGTCAACTCCAACTTTCCCATCTTTCAAAAGGACATTCTCGTCAAGGGTGGTGCTGTGTTTGAAGGCCTGGTTCAGAGGAAGTTTGTCCCAGCTCCTGTTGCAGCCGTAAGACGCAATCGCTTCCGGTATGAAATAGAGGACTAACAGTCGTATTAGTGGAGTCTTATGTACCAAGATGCGATCCCTGTTACCGTTTACGTTGACAACTGCCATGTTGTCGTTGGCTACGACTATTTCTCCCCAGGCTTGCGGACTCGAGTCATCAACGAGTTCTTCAACACTGAAGCTAAAGATTAGTTTCAAGGCACTGCCCCTGATCTTCAAATCACATCAACTTACCTGGAAATATGTCTTGGAAATCTCCTTTCTTCTCTTCTTGTAGACATTGATAGTTGCTAGACCGGTGTTTTATACACTCTGATACTGCCAAAGCTCCTGCAAATCCACCGTGATTCTCTCCGAAATGATAAAACCCTTTTGAGACACCCGGGCGAGCAGTTTCGATGCCCTTTCTCTCTGCGCTTTATCGGTCGCATTCGAGCCAGCCATCCGTAATGGAAACAGGAGCAGCAATCCTGGAATGTTTGACTTTTCGAGAATGAGCTCTGACAGAGTCGTTATTGTGTCAACATGGGCGGAGATTCTTCTCTCGACCAGCCAGGGGACCTTCTCCTGAGCCCAGAGAGGGTAGTAAGTGTAATTCTTGCAAAGAAATAGTACGAGAGCGTGGCAATTGGCCACGGCCAACTCGAAGTATGGATCCTCAGGGTCCGGATATTCAACTGCTTGTTCGAGCCAGGACTCAAGCTTCAGCTGAAGGAGAAGGCCTTCTTGAGCGAGAAGATTCATGGTCGGATGCTTAGATCGAAGATGGCTTGGAATAGCTTCGATCTGATCAAAGAAGCTACATGATGATTAGATACAGATAGAAATAGGCCCCTGAGGTTCTTACCTTTTGCTCCAAGCAGAAATCTGGATCAGAAAACCGAGGACGGTTTCCATTGGGTCTAAGGGATCTGGTGCTGGGTAAATCTCGCGCTTCACCCATTCGTCCTGGGATAGAAAGGTAGCTTCACCATATATGATAGCTCTGCTAGCTTCCAGAATGCGAAAGGCCTCAAAAAGCCTCTCGCTGAGAGGGTCGAGCTTCTTTGGCCCTTGTGACTGGAATATCCTACATGTGCCATACAGCATATGCTTGATCCATCTCTCTCCAGATGTTTCAGACATTAACTGATAGACAATTAGAGTTTCAAACTGCATTCTAATTATAGCTGCGACATACCTCAAACAACCCCAGAAGAAACGTGCACCAAAGGACACCTTCAGATTGCAAGGCCCCTGGTGACTGTAGCAGACTTTGAAGAGCCTGAATTGACTTGTTGTATGACTTGAAAGCGACATTGCTGGGAGACTCAAGACTAGATGATGTACTTTTACACCCTCTTCTGCTGGCCTCGAGTGCGCCGATTGCCACGGTCGCTTCTTGCAGTGGTGGGCATGTTTGAATGAGTGAAACAAGGCCTGAACTGACGTCTCCAAAGCCCTTTGTGAACTCACAATGCTGCATAAACAGGGTAAAGTGATCCAAATAAATACCTTCGAGGCTCCTAGAAACCTGCGTGGGTAATTGGATCGTTGGCAGAGCCCTCGCGGTTGGAGTCATGGCGATGAATTCATGCGGAGACCTTGACAAGGGAAGTTGAGCAAGGCACTGCTTTTTAGTACGGATGCAGTATTCGCATGGGAAACCACCCTGGCACTGTTTCAGCTGCATTAGCTTCATATTATTGGCACGTCAGACAATTCATCCATCCATACCTTGATGCGCCTCTTGACGCACGACTGACATCGTGTCACTCTCTTGCGCTTATCTAGAGGCCCGACGGCGCGCTTCATACTCTGTAGTGGAAGAATGTTGACGCGAAGTTATCTTCAAACCGGAAAGATTGAACGTCAAGAATCAGGCGCTCGAAGGAGGAGGACGTTGTCGTCAGCTCCACTAACTCAATCAGGAAGTAATCAAGCGCACCTTTACGGCCTCGTATTCGTAATTAACACCAATCTACACGTTGCTAGGTTCACTAATATCTGAGAAGATTTTGCGTCTTTAAGCCATCTATAGTACCTACGGGGAGGCAACTGTTGTTGTCAATGACGACTCCAAAAGAGGCCATCAGCCACAATGGAAAAAGACACATTTAATGAGAAGGCAATCACGGTTTCGGCCTCCAACGCTTGATGCAATTTCATACTATTTCATATTGAAAACAACCTAGTTTCCCCATCATACAAGCTTTTGCTGACTATACTTGGTGTACAGATCAGGATACCATTTTTGCCCAACATCTGGGTGACTGATGACCCGATTGCGAAGATATGCTTCTCCAAGCTACAAGGGGATGTTAGCGCTGCGTTGGGCTAAGAATGAATGCACCTACGCAAGAGAATAGGGGCGAAAGATATTCGCTTGGTACATCAACAGCCCTCTTCTTGGCATCGTCCGAAACTGGGACCTTGGATACAATATGGGCGGCCACACTCTTGAGCTGATCCAAGGTCAGGCTGGGGTTGATGCCCTGGAAGAAGGGGACGCTGTAGCGGGTTGTGCTCGTGGGTGCCTGGCATCAGTTAGAAGATGGGATATCGCGATAGGACAAGTCAACATACAATCACTCTGTGTGTCGTAGCAGGGCAGACTCCTCCAGTGATGGCTTCGAATCCTTGCTGCACGTTGATGATGAAGCTTCCATCAATCGGAGGCGCTTCGATCCACTCTCCGTCTTTGCTCAGGACCTGAAGACCTCCGACTGCATCTTGAGACAGGAAAGTGAAGAGGCCGGCCGAATCTTTGTGAGGACCAACTCCGACTGATCCAGGGGGGCACTGGGGATACTTGACCAGCTTGAGGCGGTGCATGATGTGCTTGAAAGGGTCGAAGACGTCGCTGGGGAGGGAGAGAGACTCGCCGACGTATCCTAGAAACTCGTTTGAGAGGTCTGTCATTTCTGACAGATAGCGTCGGAGAAGGGCTTCACAGCCTGGGTAGTCCGGGAACTGATGAGAGTGTTAACCACGTTGACGTTTGAATGGGATCATGAGCTTACTTCACTCGGACCCTCCATCCGACGCCACTGGGGTTGTCCCTCCCTCCAAATCTCTTCTGTCACGGTTCCAAAGTCGAATTGCTGCAGGTGTCAATATGAGTTGAGACGCTTTAGAGGCTATTGCACAAACCTCTCTCATGTCTGTGGCACCGGCTGTCGTCTCTGCTCCAAGCTTGGTGTAACCGACGAATGCGGGGGACTTGACCATGGCAACGGCCTCCTTCTTCTCACTTGGGAGGGCAAAGAGCCCAGGGAGCATCTCGTAGACATCTTTGACGGTGTTCTGTGGTTGATAATGTCAGTTGCAAGTCCCCGGGATGCCATCCGATGCACTTACGGCCACCTCGGTGTTGATCAGATACAAGAATCCGATGCCGAACAAGGCATGTTGGAGAGTTTTGAGCTCTTCCTGCTTGGTGCTCGGGTCCCTCAACCGGGCAAAGTCAACAATAGGGAGCGAAGCCTTGTCTGCCGCCATCTTTGAAATCAAGTTGTTGATTGTAGAAGTTGTCAAGTGCCCAGACCCTTGGTTATCAGATCAGATGGTCGCTTGCCGCTCCTGATTCCCGATAGCCGGTCGCTTCGGCTTTGGGGCTCGGCCGGTTTATGTAGTCAAGCCAAAGCCCCGCAGAACTCGAGCCTGACGAATGACGTTATTCAAGTTCCCTTGGACATGTTCGGCGTTTTTTGTCAAAAGTCCGATCCGGAGGAAAGCCGAAGGGTGCCTTCTTCTGCTGAACGTTGCTTTTTGTATGGCCAAGGCTTCGGGAATGGGATTCATATCACGGAAATGATGGAGAAGGATCTCGGTTTAGAATTGCTTGGTCACAGTGCAGGTCAATATGATCGGTTTAGAGCTGGAAGTATACTAGCGTGGATGGCGCAATCTCACAAGGCTTCATGGGTCTGAGTGATGAGGCGAGATGATCCGATAATAACCATGTTGAGCTTGGATACAGTGACTGGAGAGTACACTTCAAGACAGATGACACAGTGTAATTCATAAATTTCCTATGCAAGTCGGACAGACAACGCGCTATCGGAGTATAGAACTATGGCCCCAGAGAGTATGAGTAGAGCTGACTTCTGGAAGGTCTCCATCCAGCTCTGACGATACGCCCCTCACTCCCTCTCTTCTTTGTTGAGTTCAACCATGCGTTGAGTCGCGGTGACAGTCTTGTGGAAGCGCCACGGCTTGATCCTTCTCTCAAAGAGCTCATCAAGCTCAGCGGCAGAGCGACTATGTTACCGGTTAGCCTCTTTCAATAAAAATCACCAGACATTGACAACATACCCAGCCGTCTCAGGGATAAGAAACCACATGGCAAGAGTAAAAGGCGCACCCAGGCCGGCAAACAACCAGCTGGTCTTGAGGCCCCAGTTCCACTCGTGTGCATTCACCATGTAGGGAATCAGAATGCCCATGCCGACTCCGACAACACATGTGGAAGCGGCCGCGAATCCAGCCGTATACGGTCGTAGACGTTGCGATGAAATCTCACCGATGAAGCCCCAGCCAGTAGCTCCATTGGCCACGAGACCGATATCTGCATGGGTTAGCTATCCATCTACTCGACTTGGTTGAGTTCACTTACTCCAGATGCAGGCAAAGAGAACAAAGATGTAGTTTGTCGCTTTGACCTGTGGTGCGACTCCGAGAATGCCCACCACGACGCAGCATACCCAGCAGATTGTTGTTCCAGTGTTTGCGAGCCATCGACGACCAATGACATCTGACACTGCAATGACGACGATGGAGAAGAAGATGTTAATGCCGGATGTGATACAGGTGATTTTGAAAGGATCCTTCAAGCCGGCCTGCTGGAAGAAGTAGGTCGCGTAGCCAAAGAAGATACCTAGGCCGATGAACTGCTGTGCCATCAAAGTCCAGCAGGAGATGACTGTTCTGAGGCCATCTCTGCCCCTGAAGATGGCGTACCATTTCTCTCTGTTTTGCTCGGCTGCAACCTCGCGTTCGTGCTCAATGTTGATGAGTAAAAGATTGTACTGATGGTCAACGTCAAAGCCATCAACCCCCCGGTAGATGGTGTTGAGGGATTTCTTGGCCTTTTCAGCCTTGCCCTTGGTGGCGAGCCAGGCTGGCGACTCTGGGACTAGGAGATAGATGATGAGCATGAGGCCGATCTGGGACCACTGGGTATAGACTGGTGTCAGGTAGTCGTTGGGATCCTTCTCCAGCATGACTTGGAGGGCGACGGGGGCGAAAAACTGTCCGAGAATCCACCAGAAGCTGTATGCCATGAGAAACATGCCTCGGACCCTGACGGGGGCAACCTCTGAGATGTACGCTGGGATCGTGGACTGCAGACAGCCGACGCCGATGCCTCCAAAGACCTTGGAGACAGCCCACACGCCCCATGTTTTGGCGACACACTCGATGGCTACGCTGATGGCGAGGAGAAGCCAGTACCAGTACATGGACACCTTTCTGCCGAACCGGTCGGTTATGAAGGGCAGCGTGGTCATTCCGATGATCTGGCCGACGGATCCGAGAGAGTTCCAGACACTCATCACCGAAGATGCAAGGACGACGCTGCCGTCATCTGTGTGTTGAGTTCCAAACTGAGCAACAAAGCCTGCGTTGGCAATGATGTTTCCTATAAGTCTATATTCTCTCGTGTCAGCTCATCGCCGTGGGAGTAGGGGGCCTGGTGTACGCACCCAATCTGGTAACCGTCCGTGCCGGCGCTGATGGTCATGGCAGTGCAGATGAGGCAATTCATCTTGAACTTCATGACGGTCTGCCATGGCGTCAGCTCTTCGTAGCCGCTGACGCCCTGACCTCTGGCTGCGGCCTCAGAGCTGAGGTCCTTGGGGGAGTGGCCGGCTTCGTCGGCGACCTCTTGATGTTCCGCCACATCAGGTGGATGGGCCAGGTCTTTCTCGTTGAGAGCCATGTTTGGGTGAAGCTCTGCTGAGCAGAGTCAATGTGAAGATGGAGAGATCAGTTGTTGCTGAGGATGCGGCTATTCTGGATGGGATGGAAAGGATCTGCAGAAGGGATATGCAGAGGCTTTATAGTAGTTGGGCTGTACCGGTTGGCTTCGCCTTGGTTGAAAGGCTGTCTCTCCCCACTTCCCGGTAACAGGCGTGTTAACGATTGACATGGGGTGCATTAGCTTCTGGTGCGTGGTTGGTATCGGTAGTTCGTCACGGAGCATGTCTAGACGAGGACCCGGCCATGGAACCAAACATTCCGCGTATACGAAAACCACTGTCATGATCCAGTGCCTTGGGCTGCCCAACCAAGGGATTCTCTCGGGTATCATTCAACCGAGACAGCGGTATTGGCCTCTTTTCCACAAGGTAAAGCGATCCAGACGCCCATCAGCTGGTCAAGCCACCCTTGCGCCCAACATCATCCTCGGGAGAAAGCCCGGCGGTCCCAAGGGAAACATTGGTCGATTCACTCACTGGCGGCACCACCTCATAGCCCAAATTCAGGCTAATACAGACGCTAAGTCCGGGGAACGGAACCTGGGGTATGGGGTCCCCGGGTACCCCGTATGTATGGAGGACGGGGGAAGGGGATGCCCCATCGAGAGGGGGGGAGAGCTTCCCCATGTGGAGGTCGAGCGTGTTGGGGACTAGATATGGGGGACTGAGGCTAGCTACCTTGGCCTGGCTTGGCGTATTATATCCGATTGGTTGCTTATAAGCTTCCCCCTAATCGGTATGGTTTTACGCATAGGATCCGAGTTAAGCCTTAGCAGTTGGGAATAATGCAAAAACATGCTAGAGATTTCATGAATCGAGCCCCGGTTTTTCTTCTACTGCTTCTAGATTTGGAGTTTATGTATCTATGGGAAGAACAAGTGATCATTCTAAAACTTGGATTCCTTACCCCTATTGGTGTATTAGTACGATCCCAAGTCTCCAAGACCTGAACAGAAAGACACCTCTCTGACTTGGCCACTTTTCAAGAAGCCACTTTGATGGGAAAATGCGTAAAACTGCCCCATAGAAGCTGACGAGCCCGCTTCCCCGCCAGCCCGAGTCAGCTGTTGTTGGCCCCCCGTACCACGACCCCAGGCTAGTTCCGCTGCTCGGGGAAGAATGGCACGAGGAACATCGAGTTTGTCGGCTGAGTATACACAGCGAAGCTGATCACTTACTTACCGGTTAATTTACTCCAATGTCTCCGGGTAAAAGCACAAAGGGTGCTTGGCGTCGACTCTCCACGTTCATGGGCCATCCTGCTGTGACTCCCCTTGATTGTCATCACACGATTCAAGACCCCGCAGAATGATTCAAGCATGTTTTAGCCTTTTACATGTTTCTGTATCGGTATAATTGTACCCGAGAAGACGTGCGAAGCCTTCTGCAGGTGCTAGCGTGTTGAATGTACTTTCAACTCAGCGATAAAAGCCTGGAGATTGCAGGTACAGCTACACACAACTCTACGTTCAACTTCTCAGCTACTAGCAACATAATATCGTTACCATCGGAAAGCAATGTCTTCGGGATATCTCAAAGTCCGGGGCAACGAGATTGTCGACCAAGATGGCAATGTGGTCGTCTTGAGAGGTACCTCGCTGGGAGGATGGCTCAAGTAAGTGGCCCCTTGTCGCTGATGATGCAGAGCAAAGCAAGGACTGAACAGCAACAAACTAACGTGTATTGTGTTTTAGCATGGAAAACTTTTTGACGGGCTATCCGGGAACCGAGTCGTTCACTCGTGCCGCGATGCTCGAGGTCATGGGTAAGGAGAAGTACGACTTCTTCTTCGACCGCTTCCTCTACCACTTTTTTACCGAAGACGATGCAGCGTTCCTCCAAGGCCTCGGTTTTAACTCGCTCCGTCTCCCATTCTCGTACAAACACTTCGAGGATGACATGAACCCGCGACAGTTAAAGGAGGAGGGCTTCAAGCACCTCGATCGGGTCATTGAGCTCTGCTCTTCGCATGGCATCTATACCATTCTAGACATGCATACAGTACCTGGGTGCCAGAACCAAGACTGGCACTCGGACAACCATACCTCGTATGCGGCCTTCTGGGACTTCAAGGACCACCAAGACCGAGCGGTGTGGCTCTGGGAAGCCTTGGCCCGACGGTACAAGGACAATCCCTGGGTCGCTGGATTCAACCTGTTGAACGAACCATGCGACTCTCAGCAGACCCGAGTGGCAGAGTTCTACGATAGGTTGGAAAAGGCCATTCGGGCCATCGACTCCAACCACGTCCTCTTCCTCGATGGAAACACGTTCGCCATGGAGTGGAAGGGATTCAAGAATATCCTTCCAAACTCTATCTACGCTATACACGACTACAGCATGATGGGATTTCCCTCTGGGCCTCGATACAAGGGAACCACTGAGCAGAAGGCCAAGCTGAGACAGCAGTTTTCGAGGAAAATCGAGTTCCACCGCTCGCACAACGTTCCTATCTGGAACGGCGAATATGGGGCCGTGTACGAGACTCAGGGACCTGAGGCGGACGAGAGGAATGAAGAAAGGTACCAACTGCTTGGCGAACAACTTCGTGTCTACGAGGAGGCTCGTATCTCCTGGGCGATTTGGACCTACAAGGGTGTTGGAATCATGGACATGATCCACACGTCGCCAGACTCTGCCTGGGGCAAACTCACCAAGTCTTTCATTGAACGAAAGAAGCGCCTGCAGGTCGACAGCGCCACTTGCTGTCCGTCAGACGAAGTCGATAGCCTCATTGATCCACTGGTTGCGTGGATCGACAAGGTGTCGCCTTCAGCGACCAACACATACCCTTCCAACTGGAACACCAGAGCCCATGTGATTCGAAACATTCTCCAGACCTTCCTGGCGTCTTCTCTGTGCGGGGAGTTTGCGGAGTTGTTTAGGGGTAAGAGTGAGCAGGAGCTGGAGGAGTTGGCACGGAGCTTTTCGTTCGAGAGTTGTGTCCATCGAGAGGGGCTGAACAAGGTGCTAAGTAGCTGGGTAGTGTAGTCATTGACTCTAGAATACGTCATCCTTCATTTAAGCTTGCTGGTAATCAGAGGCTCAAGTCGAAGAAAAGTCGCCCTGTTTTCGTACATCTTCAAAAGACATTAGTTTGTGATAGTGGTGCACTGAGAGTTCGTTCCCACAAGTCCTTTACTACAAGACAAGGCTTGCGCACGTGGTCCTGCGCCACATCCGGGGGGTAAAGAGGGACATTGTCGCCCGTGTGCCTTGTTTCCCCCGTACTGACGATTTAAGGTACAGACAATGGGTGTTGAACGGATATCAGTTTCAGTTCTGCACCTAATGATATTCATTGAATTTGTGACATGTTGAGCAACGTGCTCTGCCCTGAGAGGTAAGCGAGAGGCCAAGTCAGCCACTTGCGGCTCCTCTCCGAGATGGCCAGTATCTCGGTCATGATATGAGACGCCCAGCCTTGGATGAACCAGTATCCTTCCACCGTGCGCAGGAGTACGCAGAAGTGGCCCAGTATCAACATGGCAATCGGGTCTTTCCTGGTCAGGCCCTCGACGTAGACATCATCGACCTGGTATATCCAGGCCATGACCACCTCCAACTTGCCCGCAACGCCCAAGGTGGCGTTCTGTCCTTTGCCGAATGTCTTCTCGCAGCAGTCCATGAGGACCCTCACCTCTTGCCTGTACGGCTCTGCAATACCATCTTGGGTGAAGACGGTGATCAAGTCCAACACGTCATTGAGCGAGGCCCTCCAGTCTTCGACAACTGGTTCCAATAGGGTAGGGTCGAGGGGCAATACTTCTGTTTCTGCGCTAGGCTTGGGGTAGTATTCGGCGAGAACGCCCGAGAAGATGGAAGACCATCCTACACTTGATATTACCAGTCGGACGCCTCGTAGTAGGTTCAGGTACGGGACCTGTTGATCCTCTGAGATTACGAGCAGGTTTCCAGGGCTTGGACCCTTGGCGAATCCGATGAAGCAGATGAGAATGGATATTATGTAGGCGGCAGGGCTGTTTTCGTGGTTGATGTGGCCGAGGAGGATAGTTGCTGCTTGTAGAGCCCCTCCCAGGTGCTGTTCTGCCAGATCAAGGTATCTTCGCGCCTCGAGAGGCCTCAGTCTAGCCATGTGATACGAAGATAGAGAAAGCAGAGATGCCAGCACGCAAGGGTGCTCAAAGCCCAGTCGGGGGACTCCTTCGCACCAGAGGCCGCGCTCGCGCTGGTCACCAGCATGTAATGTAGCGGCCGTTGTAGTCATATAATTGTGGAAGAGCTCGATGTCCGAAACGTTGAGGCATCCATGGGCGTCTTGAAGACCCCCTGAGGTCGAAGCGTTCGAGGAGAGTCGGATTTGTTCGGCCCATGAGGCCCAGTCGGATCGAGGGCGGCCACGACGGCCTGGGCCAGAGCTCGTGGCAGGAGACGGACGAAGAATGTGCGAAGGGATGGGAGCGAAGTCGCAGCAGACGCCGAATCGAATGCAGTTTCCGCACTCGGGCTTGACCTCGTCGCACTAGAGCAACCCGGCAAATCAGCAAGGAGTCTGTCAAGGGAAGATGGGCACCGCTCACCTTTATCTTTCTCTTCTTGCATGTTTGACAACCCAGACGGGACTTTTTGTGGGATTTACGCATCTCGTATAGACTCGGATAAGATGGATGAGGCGTGTAAGAGAGAAAAGTCGGACTGGCGGGGAACTCCCACTTGTGATCCAGCCCTCATCGGAAGGCTCGGCACTGAAAAGGGGAGAGGAAGGGAGGAGAGAGCCTGAGAGACGCATGTCTGATGTGAAAACACAAAGATGACGTTCAGGGGAGCCCGTGGTCTTGTTGCATGAGGAGGCTGTTGGCCTGGACAGGCATGTCCTAGCGGGGACTAGCGTATCCGCTAACGCCCTAGGTTTACGGGTTGGATGCGTAAATGCTATTATTGGCTTATCACCCTAGAATGGGCCGGTTGAGAGGAGCGGAGGATTCGCGCTTGGTCACAACGAAGACAGACTCCCGCGCCCGCCTCGGCAACCCGTTGATCATGCCCATGGGGCCAATACGGCGGAATGTACTTGTCCGGCTTCGGCTTCACCGTGTGTTCCTTGCCTGGCACTCAGCTGACCGTTGCAATTCCTTGAACTCCCTCTTGGGCCGTTGACTCTTGCTCTCTAGGCACGCGACGTAGACATGCACCATTTCAGCGCCCTTCAGTTCAACAGTGTTTTACACGTCAACTGAAACATCCATCTTGTATCTTGTAGAGGGCGAAAACTCTTCTAGAATCACAAGATGGGAGTATTAGAACTCAGTGTATAATAGCCCGCGGCCAGTCTCTTGGCCACTAAGCCATGCGTGGGCAACACTTGATGTCTTGCCTACCCGGGGCATTTCCCAGGACCGGAGTTAGTCGAAAGGATCTCGAGCTCAAACTTGTCGCTCTCCGTCACACGTAATCGGCAAATATTTCCATCGTCAGCACGTTGAAGCCGAGAGTCAGATCTGTCTTGGGCTTTGGAGCATGATCAGTTCACTGATCAATAATGGCCTAACCCTACTGAAACACCTTTGCTTTACGCCTGATGCCCGGTCCAAACTTCCACTTCATGGTATCTGGTGCTGTGTAGGGCGTATTTATCTTGACGTAGTATGAACTAGGGAAAGGTTGGGCAGGCAGGCAGCGAATATGCTGAAGGCGTTGTCGGTTGTCTCGCTGTGGGTGGAGGGGGCATTCGGGTTCGTCTCCGGGTTCTCCTCGAAAAACTCGACCAAGAGACCTTGCTTTCCTGTATCAGTAATGTTCAATTCATCGTGGATTCATGGCGTACAGCTGTGCGCTTTGAGGTGGTTAGCATGGTAAACTCTGCGGGCAGTATCTCCTCACAGTAGAACCCGATCTCATACGCAACGTTGTCTTGCCCGGCTTCATCGACAAAGGCGTCATGCGGCTGAGCGGCATAGCAGAGATGGAAACAAGGTGAGAATGATGTAACAATACACTAGGAGAAGGAATACCGAGGCGTTCGACGCCTGATATGCGGCATCTCACCTGCCCGCGAGAAGACCGATCTTCTCATCGATGGTCAGCTGGCTAGTCAAGCTGTCTACGTCGTTCAAATTGGCGGAAGACATGATGTTGTAGGTGAATCACGAAAATTGAAGATGTCTCATTACAGCTACAGTAAAGGTGAAGTACAGCGTCAAAGATGTAGAGTTGAGAGGAGTCCCGTAGTTATATGACTGTGGCCAATTGCCCCTGGAAGCTCGCTTTGTCTACAGTGCCGGCTTATCAACATTGATCCTATCAACTCTCCTGTACGAGCAACAAGGGATCACAGTTCGTGACTGATTCCCCCGCTCGCCGACAGAAGCATTGAATGTCAGTCGGATCCTTTGATCAAGTGGCCCAATTGCACGACGGCCACGCCAGCTCTCCCTCCCCATGACTCAAAGCTCGCGAGCTACTCTCCCGCTCACCGAGAGGCTAAAATGAAGGTTGTAGATGAGTCTCATGCAACTCTATTCTAGGGTGGTCTAGGATCCTGGGTGAGGATCAAGGGGAATGCGGAGAGCCTGGGGAACAGGTCCGCCTTTTTTCCCATTTAGCCTGAAGGAGCTGGTTTGTAGCTCTTCCAGTCGCTGATTTTACGGATCCACTCGCATTAAATCTCAACAGGCGTTGCCGAGCACAGTTGGAGGTGGCTTGGAGCCTATCGAAGGAGGATTGAACCATTTATTATTACTCTTCTCGTGGTATGGGCAGGTGAACGTCCTTGGCTGTGGATCAATGAGAGGTAGCCGAAAAGTACGACAGTATATAACCATGCTAACAGTGATCTTGAAGGTTATATCCCCAACGCGGAGAGAGCATGTATCAGAAAAATAAGCAGGTCGCATCTGTTTAAATAATGTAGTACCTCGCCCTCAAGATGGCCTACAGAGATGCTTGACAAGAAATACATCTCAGTACCTCCTTAACATGATGCATTCTGCTCCTCAATTGCCACGCCTACCCTGTTCCCAACTATTTATTGCTCTTCTTCTTAGACTTGGTCTTGCATGGGCCGCATAGGCCCTTCTTCTTGGTGACTTCAACCAACTGGTCAATCCCGCAGGCACCGTGTGCCAGCAGCTGTCCCCTTTTGGTGACTTCGGAGCAGACAAGTTGGCTGATCTCATGGCCGTATCGCCAGCCGCAGCGGAGGCAGACGAACTTGTAGACAACCGTCTTGCACATATTGATGGTCGACTCCTCCTTGCGGGGGGGGGGCAAGTGTGTTTTCAAGCTGGGATTCTGGTCAGATATCAGTACCTTGTCGTGTGTATCGTAAACCGGAGAGTAGCTTTTGTCTTGGACTGGGAAGTTGAAAGTCTAGGGGATATTCTCATCCCAGAGTGTTGGGTCCCTGTTTTTATACCTGGGCAAGGCTATGATTAGCAACCGGCGCTTTTATACAAGAGGGGTCCTGTGGACAGTAGAGTCATTTTTCTGTGAGAATGGTAGGGAATCCTATCGAGAAGAAGGTTGTCAGAGTCTGTCTCAAAGTGACGTGTATGTCTCTTCTGTTGCATTGTCATGGTTGTACCGAGATATGTCTTTATCTAAACTCTACTCCTCAAGTCTAATCGCATTGATCAACTGTCCCAATTCTATCACGAGTTCGAGCATTATGATGGCTCGCATTCTGAGTCGCTGCTGTTCCAGTGAGGCGGCCTGGAAGCAGCCATTGAATGTCCGCCGCTGTCAAGAATGACCGGTCTCATGTCTTGACTCACAGCCACGTAATAGTATAATAATCACCATTAGTTTCATCTATATAAGACCGTCTCTAGTTTCATTTCAAATTTTCCTTCGCCCTTCCCTTCATCACACGAACTACGACCCAACTACCAAGCGATCCCAAGAAACGTATCAAGCATCAGATCTGCCGCTCACCAAGCAGCCAACATGTGCTGGAAGACCATCATGCACACAGTCTGCCCCGACTGCAACCGGAAACGGGAGAAGCAGATGACCCAAGAATCATGCGAGGAGGCCGGCAACATGTCCCGCTACGGCCAGTGCCAGATGAAAGTCCAGATGAGGGATGCCCAGCAACCGGGCCTCTGTGGCGCTTGCAAAAAGACTAGAAACAAGGGGAAGAAGAAGGCGGTTCACTTTGACCTAGGTACGGGGGAGAGGAAAGAGTCAACCTAGGATAAACAAAAGGGCGACGAATAGGTTTACAGAACCTGAGTATCATCTACTCGCAATTTCGAGGTTGTATGCGTCGAGCGTTGATTCTATTTGCAACATGAAAGCACATGCAAATGCCACTTGATATCCACCAAAGGGCCTCTTGTTTCGCTTTTGTGTCAGTAATAGTAATTGCGAAAGACTCAAACATGTAATCCTCCTGTGTGAGAAAAGAGTTGTTCTTTCCTGTGGGCAGTCCAAATCTTTTAGGGATATCTTTCCTATGACTCAAACCACCACATGCACCAACAACACAGCCCATATTCGTCGGTTTACGCAACCCAGCGGCGCACATCAATCTCGAATGACACTAAGTAGGCATCCATACCAAAGATGAGATGTCAGCCCCCGTCTTGGCTCTAAATTTGGGTCCTTTGGCCCACGGACGTTACATTGCTGCGCCTCTGGCTCAGCCCTGTGTGTTGACCCTGCATTATTTAGTAGCCTCTCACTGGTGGAATTCAAGTCCGAAGTCCGACGGTGCATATTTCGCGTAGCCTTATGACTGAGTTTGATTACAGGGGAGGCTTATGGCTCGTGGGCTTCCTCACAGCTCATGGTGATTAAATACCTCAAGAGTAAAACAGTATCGCGGAATATGACCCAGTCCAGAATCATTTCACCTTTCAAATATGAGTGCCACGATCAAAGAGTGTGTTGCGGAACACAAGGAACTCCTCCAAGTCCACGACCACTGCCCTGAGAGGGCATATGTCGAAGTGCAAGTTCCAGCAGATGCCAAGAAAGTTGTAGCAGTCAACTTTACCGCAGTATCTCGTGATCAAGGTAACACAAAATGCATCGTACTCTTGGCTCGTCTCTGACATCTAAATAGGTTGGGCGAGCAAGCAGGAAGAGCCATCGTTTACATGGTTTGACGCCTCGGTCAAGCGCCCAGAGGGTCGAGGAGACCTACGCACCATCACCGTCTTTCACAATCGCCTGGCGAATAACGAGTTCTTTGAGCTCAATGCCAGGTGGCACCTTCGCGATGGACCCCGTCGTCGACTCTGGATCGAAGCTCTACGGCCTGGAGATGTCATTCAACTTATCCCCAGGGCCATCTACACAGCCTGGGTGAATATCATCAAGGAATGTCGAATCAAGATCGAGTATGAGACCAAGACGATTAGCGAAGAGCTCGACGAGCTACACTTGTTTTCCAACAGGGAGCATTACAGCACTTTCTTGAGCGTCAACGACCAGGAAATTCGACTTCTTCACGTCGAACCAGGGAAGTTTGACGATCCTATCAAGGCATATTTCAGTCAAGCCAGCTTGAAAGATGCCGAGGAAAAGTCTCTCAGCTTTGATGCGCTATCATATTGTTGGGGAGATGTCACAGACCGCACCGACATTTTCCTGGCGTCTAGCAAAGACGATGTCAAGGTTGATAGTGCGCTTCAACGATTTAGTGTCGGTCGATCAGCTTCAGAGGCCCTTCGACGCCTGCGGAAAAAGGATGAGACTTTGACCATCTGGATTGATGCTGTGTGTATCAATCAAGACGATCTCGAAGAAAGAGCTCAACAAGTAACGCTTATGAGCTCCATCTACTCGCTCGCCTCGGTCGTACACATTTGGCTCGGAGAAAACAACGTCGGGGTCGAAACATGTCTCCATCTCATTCGAGATATTTGCAACTACAACTACCGAAAGTGCCCTGGTGGCGATCGCTGCGAATGCCCAGGGACTTCGCACGATTTGTCATTGGAGGAAATGGATGCCCACATAGAAGCCCAGAAGAAGGAGAAAATCCCAACTTCTTTCCAGGGTATGTGGGAGGTCTTTGATATCCACGAAAAGAGTTGGACAAGAGAAATCATCGACCTTGCGGGCTGGTACAACAACACACAGCTGTCTTTCCTGATGAGCACACTCTTCGAGAATCCCTGGTTCGCCCGAGTTTGGGTTATTCAGGAAGCCTTATCTGCAAGGCAAGCTCTAGTCCACTGCTCAGGTGAACAAGTCCCTTGGGAAGAGCTTCTGCAGGTGAATACTTGGCTGGGCCATCCTCGTTTCCGAGACCAGAGCCCGCATATCATGTCTCAAGCCATCATGCAACCAATTTGGAAGTCCCTGAAGCCAAAGGGGAGAACGACAGAGACGCCAATTACCCCGGTGGACGCCGAAGATGCGGGAAAATTCTCTGGTATCTATGATGTCTTCTTTGCGGGCTTGGACCTCAAGGCAACAGACCCTCGGGACAAGCTGTTTGCTCTCCTCACCTTTGCAGATGAAACACATGTAGCCCAAGACTTGGATGAGATGATCCGCCCCAACTACGACAAGCCTGCGGAACGCGTCTTTGCTGACTTTACTCGGTGGTGGATCCGAGAACACGGCTCACTCGCCATCTTGTCTGCTGTTCATTGCCACCCAGCTCGAACATGGCGAAGGACTGTTGGCTCGGACTATCCCGAGATGGAACCCAATAGACCAACCTGGTCTGTCAGCACCATTGGGAACTCGAGATGGGTTGAGGCAAACCTCAACACTCGCTTCAAGTTTTCAGCAGGCGGCAAAACGAAACCCAACAACGACCTCCTCAAGACATCGGATCCTATGGTGATCCGGCTATCAGGTCACTACGTTTCCGAGATTGCTGCCATCAGCCACTACCCAATCGAGCACCTCTACCCCTTTGCCCATGACAACGGCGAGCAGAGCGACATATGCGCAGTCTTTGACAAGCTCTTTGATCCGTGCGGATTCACAGGTCTCTGGACCCTCAAGCCCAACGACGAGACTGTTGAAAAGGCCCGTCACAAGTACCAAGATCACGTCGGCGCCCATTGGAACTACGTCAACCGGCCGAAACTGCGAGTTCTGGCGCCCACTGGCACGCCGGAGCTCCAGTGGTACGAGACAGGGCTTGTGCCTACGTGTCTTGACCCTTGCTTCTTTGTGGCTTCAAATGGACAGTTTGGACTGTGTCCTTGGCCTTCCAAGGTGGGGGACGTGATTGTGTTGTTGCATGGTGGAAATGTGCCGTACTTGCTGCGGCCGGTTAAGAAGGAGGATGGGTTGAGTGAAGGAGTGTGCGAGTTTGTCGGTGAATGTTTTGTGGATGGAATCATGCATGGGGAGTTTTTACAGGCGTTGGGGGCTATGGCGGAAGTACATGAGATTTTTGATATTATCTAGCCTGCCACTAAGATACCAGAGTCAAGTGTTACATCTATGGTCCGGGATTCTCAAGTGTCTCAAACATAGTTATGGACATACAGTTGGTAACAAAACCATAGACTAACTAGACGCTAAATAAATCCTACAAGATATCAAGAGTCAAACTTGTAACCAGAAACTACAGCGCTCGAGCCCGATAGTACTTTACAGCATAGAAACCAAGCAACCCAGTCCCCGAAAGGAGCGTGGTCAGAGCCAACACCAAACCTGTCACAATTCCCTGGTTGAAGAAGCCAATGCCTCCCGCCCTCTTCAATCTCACAATCTCGGGGAGTTTTGTCGTTGCTTCCCGGTCCAGGGCAGCTAGCTCATGAGGGGAGGATGCGCTCGTAAACTTGGCAAGCTTCTTGCTGGAGGACGAATTTGTGAGGTACTTGGGTCTTGGCTGAGAAAAGAGGTCCTGTTGATAGATGCGGTAGTTGTTTGGTTGAGGGGGATGGCCCTCGGGGGCAATTGGTGAGTCTGCCACTGGTCAACATCATCAGGTTACTGTGGTGCTTTGCATACTTACACATCAACTCAGCTGGGATCTGATTCACAAAGCTGACAGCTGCGTCGACGAATTGGCACATATACTTGGCCATGTTCGGGGTAGTAAATATGTATGCTGCCGCAAGCGGCCCAGAACTACACAGATTAGCAAGACTCTCGAGGAACTCTAGTTGACCCTTACCTTCTGGATGCGTCGATTGCGTCATCCATGCTGGTGACGGAGTGAATAGCAAGACAGCCCTCTGTCACCTTTAGCTGAAGGAGAGGAGATTTCCTAATCGTCTTTAGCATCAACCTCTGCTCTCTCTCTTGGCTGGCTATACCTGTCTTCAACATCCAGTATGAGCCCACGGGGCCCTGATGACACAATGTGGGCGGAGCCGTCTTTTTCAGCCTGTCTAGTTAGTCCAGACTTTGTACTCTTGCCAGCCCTCGAAGAGCCAGTAGGGCCGGCCATGAAGTCAGTGCTTTGCTGGACAAGAGCACTCAAAAGATCCTTCTTTACCCATTCGTTCACGTACACGACGTCTGGTGCATACGGCGACTTTCCACCGAGGCCAAAGCGGGACGAAACCAGGGCTTTTGCTGCTGCTTGGACGTCGGCATCTCGCTCCACAAATGCAACAACTGGTTCTTTGGGATTAGAGACTAGGTCTTGGTTTGATGTTGGATGTGTTGAACCATTCTGGAGGACTTGGATGTGTGGATGGTTGATGTCTGCCGAATTCACTTGCTGGTTTGTGACCTCCAAGATATCCTTGTCCAGAGACTCCTGTATCAGACTCAGGACAAGGGGTGGCGTTTCCAGCAAAGAGTTTTGCGCCTGTCATAGTCAGCCATCTGTTCCTCAAACTCATAACTCTTGGCATTTACCTGAACTATCACGCAGTTACCTGCTGCAAGAGCTGGCACCAGGGCTGAGATGAGGCTGTAGAAAAAGGCATGCGATGAAGGCTCAATGACTACAATGCCAACTGGGCTCCGGCTGTCTGGATCATCGTGTCCTTTTGAGATGGCATATTCGTCCTCTATACACTTCTGCGGGTCGATTGAAGCAAATGCATCCGCAATGCACTGCAAAGCGAGCCAATACTCCCCCTTTATCTCAACTGGACTGTGACTGGTGTCCTTCTTGATGGCGTCTTGGATCTGGGCAGCGTTATCTGCAAGGGTGCTGTGGAGCTGTCTGAGCTGAGTCTTTCTGTAGAAGGGATTCTGTGTGCGGCCGTCGATGGCAGCGGACCTGACTGCTGCGAATGGCTTCGTCATTGTGGTGTGTATGGCTGAGACGCTAATGAGCAGGCTGGCCAAGACATGAAGCGGTCGCGAGAGACAAACACCCAAATAAACTCCTCCTTTTTCCCTGGAATGCATGAAGTAAGCACATGGATTCAGCAAGCTCCGTTGGGGCTCTCCCGAGTGGCTCGGGATGTGGTCCCGGAGTCTCCTCCACATGCCGAGTGGTGATCTCCAAGCCCCCCAGCCGACGGCCCGGCATGACATTAGGCTGCCGAACCGTGAATGGGCCGATGAGGTGAGTTTGAGAGTGCACGTTGCTTACAACACAAGGCTTGCCTGCCAGTGCCATCGTCCCGCTTAGCATCATCACTGCCCACCAAACTCGTCCTCATCACAGCAACAACTCACCGTACATCACATTCAACATGTCTACCATCACTACAACTGAGTCAGCCACGGCACTGAATGGAAACTGGCACAACCATGTGCTGGCAGACTACGAGCTCCACCACTCCCAGCCCCAGCCCTGCGAAACTGGCACTCAGCCGGCGGCAGTCGCATCGCCAAACGACCGTCAGTGGGACACGCAACACCGCCGTGTCCCCGCCTACAGGGCCATAAACAGACACAGAGATCAGTCTGAAGTTAGGGTCTATACAAGCCCAGTGGAGCGTGTATTCATCACAGTCATGTTTACGGGCCTGCACATCAACGCTGTATGTCCTCTTTCAACTCTGGAATGACCAGTTACTTACTCATCGTTTGTGGTTCAGGGTGCTGCGCAGTATTGGAGAGCCTCTTTTGGGAGACTGACCGACCGGGTGTTCAGATATCAAGTGGGAGGAGAGCTATGAGGGAATTCTCATGTAGTTGATCATTCGACCTTTTCAGAGGAGATTTGCCTAGATATTGTGATTTTTCGAATGCAGACTACCTACATACATATTTAACACTTGGATCATTTTGATGCATCAACCCCCTGCATCGTACCATAATCCTCCTTCAGCTCTTTTCCCTCCACAGTGATTGGCGATGACGGTTGCAACACATAGAGCATTCTAGCCCAGTCTTTCTCACTAGTATTCCTCCACGCGTGCATGGTACCTCGCTGCACGCAAATATCACCCCTCTTCAGCAATCTGGTCTCTCCGGAGTCTAGGATGAGCTCGACCTCTCCCTCAAGAACAACCCCGTAATCGAGGCTCACTGTGCGGTGCATGGGAGACGTGATTCCAGGACCCATGTCAACGTAGCGTAGGACGGTACCAGTGGAAACCGTAAGTCCGGGGGGGCTACTGAGGAAGTCCTGGTAGGTCTTCAGGTCGGCCCCTTCGCCGAGTTGGACAGGAAATTCTCGGGTGACATAACAGGAGGCGAATGAAGCAGCTTTGTCTGGAAGTTCATAGAAGGGCGCTTCTTCTGGGACGGACGTATCGATGATTGCTTTTCCGTCACTGTTGTGGGAGGTGATGTAGCGTTTGGGGTGGCTGAGGTTTCCTTGAAGAGCCATGGTTGAAGCTGTGTATTGCGGTAGACAATTCAGTATGCGATATTTGATGCATTACCAAGCTGTATGCTGAACTATGGAGTGTTCTATAGTGCCGTGGTACTTACAATGTAGTCCTCTGCCGTCCCTAGTTGCCGATCGGGATGTGGAGAGACACACCCGACCTTGGCCTCAATCCCTGTCTTGGCGCTCCGACGAACACCATCGGGGCCGACTTCCGAGGTAGAAGCCGATTGCTAGGAGTACTTCATGATATCAGGTTATGCTTAATGGATAGGGACGCCTTGTTTGCTCCAGTGTCTTGTTCAGTCACGCTGATCGTTGAGAGACCAGACAATGTATTTTTCGCACCATTTCTCGGATGAGAACATCCCGTTCGGCATCGCATCTTCTACCAAACATCAGGACCCTCAAGCCGTTACCAGGCTGGGGAACACGGTACTATTCCTGGCTGACTTGCAAGACCATGGACTCTTCAGTGATCTACCAAAGGGGGTGTTTAAGCAAGGAACACTAAACGAATTTGCTGCGTTCCCGAGATCTCAGTCCGTAGAGGTTCGCAGGACAATTCAAAGCGTGTTCCGTCGGGATGGCATTGAGGGGTTCCCTTCTACTGCGCAAGAGGATGTATCATTGGTTACAATGCATCTGCCTGTCGAGATAAAGGACTTTTCAGGTACTTGGTCTCCTATAGAATACGGAACTATGCAATTGCTAACTGTCCAGATTTCTCCTGTTCACTTGAACACGTAACAAACGCAGGACGCATAGTCGTTGGCAGTACACAGCCGCCCCCTTCATTCTTCAGGTTTCCCATTGGGTACCAAGGACGCACAAGTTCCATCGTCGTTTCTGGGACCGACATTGAGCGTCCTATGGGACAGTTCCGAGACAAGTCTGTCACGGATCCCCTCAGTGAGAAGGCCACCATTTATGGACCTTCGCAACAAGTCGACTATGAAGTCGAGCTGGCGGCGATTGTAGGAAAGCCGCTGCCGATGAAGCAGAGACTGAACGCTGAGGATGCCGAGGAGCACATTTTTGGTTTCGTTATTCTCAATGATTGGAGTGGTGAGTATGTCGCTTGATGGTGCGCCGATGGAGACTGACAGGATTTACAGCCCGTGATATCCAAGGCTTTGAGATGAATCCCCTCGGGCCCTTTAATGGAAAGAGTCTCGGTACCTCTATATCCCCATGGGTAATCACACTCGAAGCCTTGGAGCGGTTCAAAACCAGCGCTTGTCCTCAGCAGGATTCGCTGCCTTTGTATCTTCGACACTCCAAGCCTTCAACCTACTCCATCACGATGGAAGTCGAGATCCTAACGGGCTCGGCCGCTACAAAGGTTGGCGTCTGCCCTGTAGATTCACTCTATTGGAGCCCACCTCAGCTCTTGGCACATGCCGTGAGCTCTGGTAGCGCGCTCCGGACCGGCGACATCCTGGCAACGGGCACAATCAGCGGTTCCACAGACAGAAGTCATGGCTGCTTACTCGAGACGACTGAAGGTGGTACAAAGCCCGTGACATTGAGTGATGGGTCACATCGTAGGTATCTCGAAGATGGGGACGTTGTGCGGATCACTGCCGTGGCAGGAGAGTCTTCGTCAGGGGTTGGATTTGGTGAATGTATCGGCCGATTAACACCTAGCCGCTCACTTTAGCCTGTTTATAGATAATTCCTTATAAAATAACATATTACTCTCTCTAATACCTTTTCGTCGTCAGTACAAATACTCTCCGTGTTGGGCTTGTTGTCATGAGCGGAAGTGGGTGGAGGGGGCTTACAGCTATTTCCGACTACTACAAGTCTAAAACTACTTGGGAGCTGGAGGGAAACGTCCTTTTGAGAGGACTGCTTGAGTCAATTGAATTTAGCTTAAAATCTAACAATCGAAAACTTCATGAACGTGAATCTACTCAACCCGCCTTGCATGCGCGAGATCATCAACACCACATCCCTCCTCCACCTTGCTCTCAACAATGTCATATACCGGTATCTCAGAGAACCCAGCGGCAATGTGGTGAAGAGTCGGCAAATTCTCCCAGTTTCCTTCCGTAAAGACAAGTCTTCCTCCATCGCCAACAGTCACTTTATCAACCTCTGGCGGGTTGTTCGCCAATCCATTCTGGATAAAGACTGGGTAAGCCGCATCTGCGACTCCAGGCTTGCCAACGGCCGGCACATATCTGTAGGCTAGGAGACCTTCTTCTGGGGGAGGCGGATTACCGATGGCGCCGTTGGTCAAGACGTCTGCCCCTTTCCCGAGACCATCCAAGGCCATCTCGGCAAAGGTGGTGCCTCTCCAGCTGCACCTGATGCTAGCAGTGGTATCTTGATTCTGAATATCAATGTCACAGTAGATCTTTGGCATGCCCAACTCCTCTCGACCAGTGACGATGGGGTCGGTCAGAGACTCGAGAAGGACTGCAAGGAACGAGCCGCGTAACTTGCTCCCATCCTTCTTCTCATACTGCACACCATGAATCCACAGGCCGAAGAAATTGTAGCCACCTCCGCCGAGCCACTTCAAATCCTTGAGCTCCGTGCATTGAAAGCTGGCTTCTGCGATGGTTCCTGGCTGGTAGAAGCTGAATGCAGGTGTTGGTAACAGGGTCTTGAGATACGTAGCAGAGGATTTGAAGCGCAGCTTGTAGGTTGTGAATCGCGAATCAGGGCTGGGGATGGGACGGCCATAGTGATCCTGGCGTGGACTTGGCATGGGCCCAAAGGAAACAGGCGATCGCCAATAAGCATCGCCATTCTGAGACCACAGGAGCTCCTTGAGGGCTTGTGTCGAGTTGTGCCACTCGTCATGGCCAAAGTTGTAGCCCATGAACTCCATAACTACAAGGCATTAGTATCCTGATGGATAATCCGGATTGGGGGGGGGGGGTTCTTACTGTTGAAGTCGCCGCGGTTCTCGTCATTGAGATCCATGCCGGCCTGCCGAGTAAACTCTTGAACTTTGTGGGCTCTATGGTCACGAAGTTTCTCATAAAGAGCAAGTCGGTCGGCAATGTCGTCCCTGGTCGTGTTTCGTGGGAGCAGGGCGCACAGAGATGCCGCGTCCTCGATCGCGATGCCACCTGTTGCTGTTAGTGATCAATGTCTGAGGAATCCGATATTAAGTTAGTACCTCCTTGTCCTTGATCTGAGCAGTCAATGTCAGTGATGATTCTTATTCCTGTAGCATCAACAGAAACTCACGAGGTAGAAACGGGTGTGCGGCATCCCCAAGTAGGACGAGTCGCCCCTTGTACCAGGTCGGGATGCGTTTCATATCCAGCAGAGTCCAAATCTTGATCTCACTGCTATCAACCAACTCCAACAATGACCGAACCCTTTGCTCAAAGCCTTTGTACACCTCGAGCAGTAGTTCCTTGCTTCCCCCTTGGCCCCAGCCTGTGTCCTGAATCAGCCATCTTGGTTCCCGGTGCAATCTGTCGCAAGGCTTACCATCTCCCTTGGAGGCAGCGGCAGAAATGTCGCTCGGGTGGATGCCCACAAAGTTCATGACCGTGTTGTTGGAGCAAGGATACGTGATCAGTCTCCTGTCGTCACCCATCCACATAGTCAGATAGCCCTGGCGATCGAGAAATTCCTTGGTGATTGGGTTCTTTCCGATCCTTTCGCAGGGAATCATGAACCTGAAAGCACTCTTGCCCGAACCATAGGGCTTGACATCTGGTCCAGCAACAATTTGTCGTGTGATGGACTGTAAGTTGTTAGAGGAGGTGATCAATATGGGGTATTTATATGAGACGCTCTTACGCTAACACCATCCGCACCTAGAACCAGGTCCCCGGAGATTGAGGTTCCGTCAGCAAGCTTAACTGTGGCGGTTGATGGATCAACATCCACAACCTGGCTTGATGTGTGAAGCACAGAGGGTGTTCCTAGGCCTTCAGATGACATAGCAAGCTTCTTTAGTTCTTCGTGTAGCTGAACACGATGAGACAGCACCCAAGGCTGCATTACTTCATCAGTATCAATTCGTCAACGAAGGATTTGACTGGGTCCTCACATGCTGCCAAATGCGAAGCGCCTTTGTCAAGTCATTGTCAAAACTAAGCTTTCCAGCAGCATCGTACTCCGTTACCTACATGCCATTAGTGGCTGTACTTCATGTTCATCATACCACATTACTCACCCCATTGACTGGATTTGCACCAAACGTCTCGGGCAGAACTCCGAATCTTCTCAGGATGCCGTGACAGTTGGGAGCGAGATGAATGGCTGCGCCCGTTTCCTTGGCTAAGCGGGAACGTTCAAACAACTACAAGATGTCAGATTTCTCAATCATCTTTTCAATCAGCACCAAGGTGGACGCACCGTCACTTCATGACCCTGTCGACGGAGACCCAAAGCGGCAGTCAATCCTCCAATACCTGGACAGTGTTAGTCATGCCAACGTGAGGCATGATTTGGTATAACACGGACCTGCTCCAACCACTAGAATCTTCAAAGGGGCTGTCTCTGGGGTGCTGGCCATGGTATCTTGCGTGATGTCGGAATCTGTACTTGCTACAGTCAACAACTTGCCGGGCAACACTCACACAAGTACTCATCGCTCGGCATGAAAGTGAATGGCCGTCGGCTGAATACCCATCATCTGATCGCCCCATCTCAGGTGCATCATGACTTACACATTCCCGGTAGATTCCCGATATGGAATCCGGGGAAATCTAGGGGCCATCGGGAGTCGGCCCCACGTGAAGCCACGGGTCGGAACCCTCCACATGGCTCAATACTCGCCTTGTCTTGCATCATGACGTCTTGGGTATTCAAAAGAAGCAGAGCGTATCCGGCCCTGGAGTAATCATAAACACCGAGCTTTGTTTCCGCTGTCAATCACCCCTGCTCACACTTGTGCTCATTCGCCACAATGCCTAATCAGATCAAGGACATCCACACGGTGGATGATGCATCCTTTCCTTACATCCTTGAGCAAAACGCCACAGTTGCTCTCAAGTCGGGGTCCGGTTTGGTCCGATGCAACGTCTATCGTCCCAAGGGTGCTGATCGGGTGCCTGTTCTGGTTACCTATGGTCCATACGGCAAAGACATTCACTACAAGGAGTAGGCTCCCCTACATACTATTCTACCCACCTCTAACACGCTCTAGTTTCCATCCCAAGTCTTTTTCAGAGGTCAATCCCCAGCACAAGTCTGATCATTCGGCATGGGAAACCCCAGATCCAGGTTTCTGGACGACGCATGGGTATGCCGTTGTTCGCGCAGATGAGAGGGGACTCGGGCAGTCGCCTGGTCTCCTCGATACCATGTCTAGAGGTACGAGCGAGGCCTTCTTCGACGTGGTCGAGTGGGCGGCGGAACAGCCATGGTCCTCAGGCAAGGTTGGCCTCTTGGGTATTAGTTACTACGCCGGGAGTCAATGGCGGGTAGCTGCTCGTAAACCCAAAGGTTTGAGCGCTATTGTGCCCTGGGAGGGAATGTCAGACTACTACCGGGACAGATGTCGACACGGAGGCATCCTTTCCAATGGCTTCATCAAGTTTTGGTGGAACCGACAGGTCATCACGAATCAGTACGGACGCCCAGGTCGAAGCCCGCGAAACTGGGGTCCCGACACGATTGAGGGTGACCTACCAGAGGAGGAGCTCGAGGCAAACCGACAAGACCAGACAAAGGACAACCTAGAGAATCGCTTCCGAGATGAGGCCTACTATGCGTCCAAGGAGTACGACATGGGTGATATCGAGGTGCCCCTACTGTCTGTCGGCAACTGGGGAGGCATTCTACTCCACCTGCGAGGAAACATTGAAGGCTATACTCATGCCGGATCAAAGTTTAAATACCTTCGCATGATCACTGGTCGCCATGATCTTCCTTTCTACTACGAAGAAGAGGTCAATGTTCAGCTCAGCTTCTTGGATGCCTTCCTCAAAGGCGATGACCAAGTGGGCTGGTCACAGGAGGGCAAGGTCCCTCCTGTCAGTCTCGTTTTACGCAAGGGAAACGTCGGGTTCAACGACGCCGAGAAGGAAAAGGTCTATCCTCGTCGCGACGAGAATGAATGGCCAATCGCGCGGACCAAGTACGCCAAGCTGTTCCTCACGCCTGATCTGGGCCTTTCCTGGGATGCGCCAAGCAACGGCCGAAAGAAGCTGTCTTATAGAGCTCTAGGCACGCTAGAGAACCCAGAGTTTCTCCAGTTCTCGACGCCGGCGTTTGAGTCAGAGACGGAGATTACAGGACACATTGTCGCCCACCTCAACGTCTCGGTTACTCCAGATCCCACGGGACCAACACCGAGCGACATTGACCTATTCGTCACAATCCGACACATCGACCCATCGGAGCAGGAAGTCTTTTACACTGGCACCGCGGGAGACCCTGTGCCCGTGACCAAAGGTTGGCTCCGGACATCGCTGCGGCAGGTCGATCAGCAGCACCACAAGCACCGCGAGTGGCTTCCCCACCGAAATTACACCAGCAAGGATGTCTTGCCCGTGATACAGGGTGAGGTGTATGCCGTGGACATTGAGGTCTGGCCAACCAATGTCGTGGTCGAGAAGGGCGGCAAGCTCGTGTTTGAGGTGTCGTCGGGAGATACACAAGGATCTGGCATCTTCTTGCACGATGATGCCGTAGACAGGTGAGATTTTTTTTCCGTGAAGATTTATGAGGAATAGGTATGCTGACATTTTTCAGGTCTCCAGAGGTCTTTCAAGGCTTCAACAATATTCACTTTGGACCCCAGTTTCAGAATTACATCACTCTTCCTATCATTCCAAGCTAGAGGATTTCTTACTGAAAAGTCCAGGGAGCCTATTGATTATGGTAGAGATGAATTGATGTTCGAAGGACGGACGACGAATTACAGTTAGAGTGTTAGAAAATAAACCCCTTGTCTTGGCTTCAACACTATGGGCGAGATTCAAGTGCCTGATTGCTGATTCTAAATCCATCATCCAAAAGACCTGATATATCTGGACGAACAACTATGCACCAAACCCAAAGAAAAACTCTCCTTGCCAAAATACACCAGTTGCGAAGCAGAATTATTACATCCAAGTACATCTCCCAATCTCCATATCTAAAAGTCCTTCTTTAAAGCATACACCCAGCTGCCATGGCCGCAATCACAAGTACCCCTCCCATAGCGCCCATCTTATTGCTAGTCGCACCATTGACAGGTACAGCAGGCGAGGGGGTTGAGGCAGGCATAGAGCCAGTGGGCGCTGCGGCACCGGATGGCATAGAAGAAGACCAAGACTCGTCGGTGATGACAGTCAGAGGTTTCTCAGTGCAAGATATAGTTGGTAACGCCGAGCGGGTCACCATGTCGGGTGTCGAAGAGTGAGGGGGACAACCACTGCAGGTGACAGTGGTAGAAGCAGACTCAGCAGCCTGGGCTCCTGAGAGGACTGGAGGGGTTGTTAGCCATGAGCATGAAGCTCGGGAAGACTTTTCTTACGGGCGAGGGCAACGGCGACGTAGAACTTCATGGCTTTTAGGTGGCGTAGGATGGAATGAGTGAAAGACAGAGCGAATGGCGATGATTGAGACGGGAGCAGAGAGAAAGGAGACTAAGATACATATTATGAATTACTTGGAAGTCGGAAACCAGGAGACAGATGACCCAAGATCAACACCTCCCTCATTCAAATCATCAACGCTCATACGCATGCCGACAATCTAAGCTAAGGGGTTACCAATTCGGATGCAAATGCCGTTCTCAAGACTGGTCTAGCAAGGATATTCGTAGGTGTAATTGTTGTATCAGCCCAAAGCAGTTCATCCGGACATCAAGTCTATGCTACCAATCCAACACTAACCGTAGCGCACGGCGCAGCAGGTCCTGGCTACGTTTCCCGCAATGTCTTGGAATCAAAGACATGCGGTTGGAGATGAGCGAGCTAACACATCGTTAGTCTCCCGGAAAGATGACATCCCGGGCTTCGATAGCTCCACACTCTCCGACCGATTCGGGTGAGGGACAAACAAGTTTCGACGCTAGAGGAGGACGGGACTCTGAGATGCCGTGCGCGGATCCCCCGAGTCCCTGCCGATCTCTGACTGTTCTGCTCGATCCCGCACGTGCCTAGCGTCAAGTTTGACCTCGAAGAGCTCCGCGAGGTGACGGGACGAGTTCCGTTTAGAACCATAGGTTCGTTTTGTTTAGTTAGCTTGTGCTGCGTCACTGCCCGATCTGCTCGCTGTGAGCCGTGTTGGATTCGGTAGATTGGTGATAGACAGAACGGAACTCGGAACGGATAGAAACTGTCCGACGGTTGAAAGCAGGGAGGGAGATTGCAGATGTCATAGAGAGCGGTTGAGCATGATCTTTCACGGCAGATGGCAGTGGTGCTCAAGGCTTCATAGTAGATAAAACCAGTAGCACTCGCTCACTAACGAGGTTATTCCTACAAGACAATCTCGCTCATTCCTAAGCTCTTCATCACCATAATTCCCTGATACCCTCACTCTCACACCCATCACATCAAGATGTTCTTCTCCGCTGCTACTGTTGTCCTTGCGGCCGCTGGCCTTGCCTCTGCTGCCCCTGCGGTTCAAAAGCGCGCTCCTGAGATCAACGACGGAGTCATCCTGAACTATGCCCTCACACTCGAGCACCTCGAGGATACCTTTTACCGTGAAGGCCTCTCCATGTTCAGCGAGAAGGACTTTGCCGACGCTGGCTACGATTCCACCTTTTACAGCAACATCAAGAAGGTCTCTAGCGATGAGACATCACATGTTGACTTTATCACCAAGGCTCTCAAAGGTAGCTCAGATATCCCCCAAACATCTTCTTCTTGCTAATGATTTTCCGCAGCCGCCGGTGTCACCCCTGTTGCAGCCTGTACATACAACTTTGGCGTCACTGATGTCAAGACCTTCCTGGCTACTGCCTCCATCCTTGAGGGTGTCGGTGTCTCGGCTTACCTGGGCGCTGCCGCCGACATCATGAGCAAGACGTATCTCACAGCTGCCGGTTCCATCCTGACCGTCGAGGCAAGGCACTCGTCATACATCCGCGCGAACCTCAAGGAGGTGCCCTTCCCCCAGGCCTTTGACGCCCCCCTGACCATCAACGAGGTCTACTCGCTTGCGTCGGGCTTCATCACGAGCTGCCCCAAGGAGAACCCCGCCCTTCCCGTCAAGGCCTTCCCCAAGCTGGCTCTGGATTCCTCCACCAAGATGCCTGTCAAGACTGGTGACACGGTCACTCTCCAGACTCCTGGGTACACCCTCAAGGGCGCCGACGGCCAGAAGGTGTATGCTGCCTTTATCGCCGTGACTGGACCTACCTTTGTCGAGGCCCAGGCTGTCGACGGCGGCTTCTCGGTGGAGATCCCTGAGGGCTTTGCCGGCCAGACCTACGTCGTTCTCACTGGATGCAAGGATGCCGTGTCTGACGAGACCGTCGCCGCTGGCCCTGCTATCATCGAGGTATGTGCTTTTCCAGAAACATGTGAAGGGCAAGTTCTAACGAGATGGCATGAATAGATTTCCAGCTAAATTTATGTGAATTATGACATGATTATTTCTTCTTCTTTGTTGATTCCGGGCACGCAAGTAGACGAGGGCGGCTCGGGTCGGCACCCATACACCTTAATGTATATTATTGAGATAGTTACTTATTACCCAAATGGCAAAAATTATTTGAAATGATAAAGATGGAGTCACCAACAGGAACCCGACTTGAACTCAATCCTACGCAACGCAATCTACTTGCCTTGCATGTAAAATCCCGAGCCTACCCCATCATATCGCCTGATTCACTATATTACCTTGTGTGAAGCAGCATAATGACCAAATTGCCTCGGTACCTGTTGCAAGGTACTTTACACTTTTGCCGTATGGCATAGTAGTTATTGTGTTCCACGCCTTAAGACTTCCCACAATTTGGCCAGACCAATCGCCCGGACCATAATCTTCCAGACCTACAGGCGGTATTTCATCGACCCTATAACTCAGGTCACGCTCTCGCACCGCCGATCTCCCCCTCGATACGGAGTAATATGGCGGCATCCTCAACAGCCGTCGTCTAGCGCCAACACTGCCTCCACGATCCGGGCACATAATCTCCCGACCGGCCGGAAAGCGCCACTCCGAGTGTGCCTAGTCTCGTTCCGGGGGTGAAGATCGAGATATCGTCCAAACAGGAGTAGGTCGCTTCATTTGTACTGGTATCCCGTCAGCATGTTGCCCTAGTTCTTGCTGAATCCTTCCTCACAGAGCGCACAACCGGCAGATCAAAACGCTCAACAAATAAGCAGAACTGTAAATTAAGCATTCGTACTATGGATATCTTCAAGCCTCTCATCGGACAACAGCTACGCCGTTGCAACTGTCCTTGGCCAGGTGCCAAAAGTGAACTGGCTGTTACACATGTTTGTCAACTCCCACGTCTCCGCCTTGAGCTCCCCGTACACTCCCTCATCCTCTTCATCACCAACAGCCCCGGTGACAAATAAAGCAGCCATGAAGTGATCATCGGTGGCATGCGCGTCTCTGTAGAGCGGGTGCTTCATCAGTCGCGTCATTGCGCGTCGGAGATGAGGCCCCGTGTTGTTCTTGATCACATCCTCGACTGCCTGTCGAAACTCCAAGGCCCAGGGCTCCGGCGGCGTTTCCTGGGAGAAATTGTCCGTGTACTTGACCATCGGGGCCCAGATATTGCGGTATAGGTTGTGTACGGCTCCGCCGGATCCAATGATGAGATATCCTTCGCTCCTCAAACAGCGCAGTGCTTGGCCGACTTTCATGTGGTAATGTGGATCGAAGCGGCCGTTCATGGAGATGAGAGTAGTAGGCGGACAGCCGTTGGGAAACATGCGGATTAGAATCAGATATGTATCGTGGATCCATTCAAAGGTCGGGTTTCCGGAGACATCGAATCCGGCACTCGCGAGCAACGAGATGCATCGCTCGGCCGTCTCCAGATCGGGGTTGAGCTTGTAGTCGACGTACTTTGACGGGTGGACGTATGCGACGGGCGATTTCCCAGGTTGAGGGTTCGTAGCAACTTCGATTCGATCGCCGAGGGCATCCCAATGAGCTCCCTACTTCTTGTCAGGGGGTCGGGCCACTTGAAGCAATTGGGCACTCTTACCATCATGACAACACCTTTGATCTTGTTGGCCAATGCCTGGTCGCCAGCTTTCTTCCAATAGTCTGCTGCTTCAGATTCCTCTCCAAGCATCATGGTTGACCCATGGGAGAAAAAGTGGACTGGTGTTAGTTGGGCTTGGTGGAGGTCAGCTGCTTTGGTGCTCGAGTTGTATGAGGGAGCATCAACATACTCATCATCCAAATTGAGTCAGTTTATACACACTATAGGCTTCTATCGGATGTGTTTCAATTCTTGAAAAGGTAAAACTAATCAAAAAGTCCTTATTACTACACAAGACGTGGCCTCTGTTAAGAATTCCGTGTTTCCTTGCCTCCTCTAGGGTGGCTGATGTGGAGTGGCGATGGCCTTCGGGATGTGGAGAGAACTTCCCGACAACAACCCGACCTTCTCATCCTTGGTTAGCAACTGAGAATAACCGCGGAGACGATCCCCTTTTAATCTAGCTTTAGATCTTTTGACCAAAGAACATTTGCCGATTCGCCAACTTCCCCGCACCCCAGACGCCACCTCCGCACCCCAGATGGCCGGGTAATTTGCGATAAAGACGGTCGTGGACCGGTCACTTCTGGCTCCTGTTCCTTCGTCCTCTCCACCTCCCGAGCTGCTCTCGTATGTTTTCCCGACGTCCACCGGGTGAATAGCATCATGTCTACCGAGTCTGGCATGTTCCAGTGCGGCTCTTGCCAGAAGAGCTACAAGCGCCTGGATCACCTGGCTCGTCACGTGCGCTCTCGTACGTCTCACGCCTGGGGGTTGACGCGACTGCTGACTCTTCAGATACACAGACAAAGCCGTACAAGTGCCATGTTTGTCCAAAGGCGTTTACGAGGCCGTGAGTTGTGTTGTCCCACTCTGCTGATGCTCGACTGACAATTGGTATTTAGCGATCTCTTGAAAAGACACGTCGCGGGCCACGGTTCGCAAGCGGGAGAGAGTAATGGCAGTTCTGTCGCAGAGACGCGCTTTATGCCTGGAAGGGTAACAAAAGCGTGCAAAGCATGTGCATCGAACCATCTTCGCTGTAGCGAAGAGAAGCCATGTCGTCGTTGCCAGGAGAAGGGCCTTGAGTGCAGATGGCCTGGCTCTACTGATGTCGACATGGTCATGACACCACCAGAGACGTGCCCTCAAGAAGACGAGTCAATGTTTACGCAGGAGGATGGGCCTGCCATGACTTCTCTCAGCAACCCACTCAGCATGGGCCAGGCATCTACATCACCGAGCATGGGAGGGCAAGCTTCTCTGGACGTGTTGACGCCACAGACCACGCAACACCTATTCCAGACGCTAGGTAGCATACAAGAATGTCCGAGTCATGGTTCGTTATGGAACTAACAGTCTCTAGATCCCTCTTTGAACATCGAAACCAATCCCCTCTTCTTCCACTTCCCCGATCTCAACCTTCTATCTGGACAATGGTCCTCCACTCCCACCAACGACATGGACATCAGCACATACAACGGCTTGGATGACATGGACCTCCAGTTCCTCGACTCATACAATGTCAGCATCCCGTTTGAGCTTAGCAATACGTTCCAGCCCACGCCTCGAGGCACACAAACTCCCCGCACATCTCACATGGACCCAGGCCAGCCTGCCGCCATGTGCAGTGAAGCCTTTCAGAACTCGCATTGGAGGTTCCGTCCGAACGCGAAAGATCATGCCGGGGCTGAGGACCACAACCTCTCTCTTCCCTCGATGACATCTGACTATCCCTCGCCAGAGTCAAGAGTTTCTCTTGATGCCGACACGCGTGTGACTTGCGCCAAACTCGGAGGGCCAGCACGCGACAGGATCTTGATGATGATTGTGAACAGCTGTCACTCAGATAACCTGTCCAAGGCAGTTGCCTCGTTTCCTTCCGTAGAGCTTCTTGACACACTTTTGCAGTACTATCTAACTTCACCACACACCCGTGCAGTTTCATTTATACACGCTGCCTCTTTCGACCCCAATGAGCAGCGACCAGAGCTTGTGGCAGCTATGGTAGCTAGTGGGGCTGTTCTAACATCAGACCCTGCGTTATCAAAACTTGGCCGGGCGATGCAGGAGTGTTTGAGGTTGGCAATCTCGGGGAGGGTTGGTATCCTTCCTTGTACCACGTGTCTCGACTAACCACCTCTATAGTGGGAACACAACAACACCTTAGTAAGAGACCTCCAGCTCTTGCAGGCGTTTCTCATCAACCTCGAGGTTGGTATTTGGAGCGGACTCCCTCGGAAGGTGGAGATTGCAGAAAGTTTCTTCCAGCCAATCCTGACAATGATGAGGCGTGATGGAAAGTTCAAGCCTTCTGCGTACCTAGATGTCAATGCCGGGGGCGCCTACGGCTTTGATCTGCGACAGGAGTGGTTGAACTGGGTCGAGAATGAGTCGTTTAAAAGACTGGCCTTCAGGATGCTTGCTCATGACATGGGCGTGTCCATGGCCCTGCTGGTCAACCCTCTTATATCCTATGCCGAAGTCCTCCTTCCACTACCGGGAAGTCCAGATGGCTGGACGGCAGGGAGTCCTGAGCAGTGGAAGTCATGCTTGGCTGGCCAGGAGCATGTCGAACCCGTATTTGTTGCCGACATTATCGACAATCCTGACCTTCTCAACAACTCATCAAACCCGGTCGACATCTATACTGCGGGAATGGCCATACTTTCATGTGTCTGGGCCATGTGCTGGGAGTATTTCCAGTTCTCTTCTCTCCAAAGATCACGGCCGCGGCGCTGGAATACCCTCGTCACAGAGCTTAGGAAGGACGAGCTTCTGAAATTGCTTGGCCATCTCAAACTCAGCCTGACGTCCCAAGTCTCGGCAGACTCAGAGATTAACCTCCGACTTGAGCTGTGTCTGCTTCACCTGTATATGCCTTTTGAAGAGATTCAAATATTTGCCGGCATGGAAGGACCGGAGCGAGCTCGTGCCGTCTACCCTATCATCAGCGACTGGGTCAAGAGCGAGGACGCCAGACACACCATCTGCCATGCAGCTCAGATTATGCAGGTTGTACAGTCACTTGCCAAGGGCTCAATACGAGGTCCTCCCGTCATCATTCTGTATCATGCTACCTTGGCATTTTGGGTTTACGGGCTCCTCTCCGACCAGTCTCAGGCAATGACGAGACTCACAAACCAGAATGTGTACCTGGACGAAGAAGAAGGCACTGCCCTACAGCGGTTCAAAGGGTTCGGGCAGGGGCAACCATGCATAAGACGGCGATCAGAACTACCTGGAGAGGAGGACGTGCTCGTGAGCGTGCCGCTATCACAACCGGACAAAGTCATGGAGACCATCATGAACATCGTCCGAGAAAACTTTACCGGGATTTCTGTTCCGTATCTCACCGAGAAGCTGGTTCAGCTCATGGCAGAGCTGGAGAAGTCTGCGAAGAGGAAAGTGGCTGCTTGATATAAACTCCGATAGATGCTTAGATTTGTTTGATAGCACGATAAAGGCGGCGGGAGAAGCAGGACTGGCTCTCTTATATCTTTAGTTCTAGATGTGAGCCCGAGCATCGTCTTCGCTTGCTATGTAGATTACCACACAGCCGGTTAATGGTAAGGTGACATTGTGTGCGTGGGGCTCAACGGGATCTGCGGGAACTCGATGAGGTGACATCTGGGGAAAGATTTTGGTCTCGCTTAAGAGGAGTCGAGATCTGCATTGCAAGGGCCGTGGCCCAAGCGAATGGAGGGGCTTTGTTTAGACGACATCTCGTTATTGGGATGGGAGAACTGCTGGTTGAAGCGAATAATAGTGTATGATTACAAGACTCTATACTAATACAACCTCATGGCGCATGCATTGAATAGAAACAGACATGCTTGGTGATGATTGCCAGTGCACCCTATCATCACACCCGTCTATGAGACAGTCCACCCTGACGCAGAAACCCCATCAACAAGAACCCAAGTCTATGCCTCTCACAGGTACGTGTTAAAGATCTTCTGGTACTTTTTAATGGTGGTCTTGTCGCCCACCCAAACATCTCTACCCCGGTCAACGGCCTCAATGTGCTTTCCAATGTAGGTGGCGACCATGCCGTTGCCGTAAGCCGACTTGTCGATGAACTCGTGCTCATCGGGCTCGACAATCTCGAGGTAGTAAGGGTGCGAGAGCATCTCGATCAGGACGTCGGCGGACTTGTACAGGAACATGGCGATGCCGTCAAAGTCGACGAGCTCGTTGGACTCTGGGGCAGAGGCACCACCTGCAGTGGGAACGATCTTGCCTCCGACTTGGACCTGTCCCAAGATGTGAGTGAACTGACAGAGTCGAAACAGGGTAGGTTTCATACCTGCTGGTAACGGGTAATGTTGAAGTAAGTGGCCAGAGGCACAACCTTGGGGGCATGCTGGGTCTCCCAGTACTTCCAAAACTCCTCCTGGGTGAAATCAGGGCGGCGCTTGACGTAGGTGACCATCTGGAGGAGGCCGGTGTTGGAGGGGGCGCACACAGCAAGAGTGGCCCCGAACAAGACCGTAAAGACGGCAAACAGTGACGTGAAGCGAGCCATTGTGTCTGCAGGAGAAGGGGGAGAAAGAAGGTGACAGGAGGAGCAATCAGGGTGAAACGAGTGGACGAAAAGCAAGCCGTTCGAGTGGCTTTTGTGCGAGACAAGGAGTGGGTGCTGAAAGGTTTATCTGTGCCATGTGATGGCTGGTTTGCCATGGGGGGGTGTTTGGACCCTGGTGATTTAATTACCTGCAATGCAACTCTTAATTATGGGGTTTTTAGCTGCAGCCATCGAACAATGTCTGCAGGTCCCCCATGACGGGTGGCCCCGATGCGGGAGTTGTTCCCGTTTGAACGGAACCCCCGGAGGTGGTGATCACGGATATCAAGATCGCGAATCTGGAGTATTATGTATCAAGGACACACTCAAAGCTTTACTCTTGCGAATTCTCAAGTCAAAGAAGATATTTTAACCTTATCTTTAAGGTTTTCTACAAGATACGGACAGTCTTTCGAGTGAGGAATATTTCCGTCATGGCCAGTTTTATCTCGGTTACATCGTCCTCATTGCTTTTTTCTTGGACGACAACGTTTTTTCGCCGTCCTCCGCGAATCCATCAGCAAGCACTAGCAGGCTCTACACCCTTGCAAACACTAAAAGCGAATGCCACAGCTCCACGGAACTAACCAATCGCGTCCTCAATGATCCACGCTTGATCGGAGTGGCCCGATGTTGGGGACGGGATTCCCCTGGCTAATTGATGCAGGGGCTTGGGCGAATATGGGGTTTGCTTTTTGAGATATCTCTGAACCCTCAGGCATTGGCAAGCATGGATAAGAACAAGGACAAGCCTTGATATCTCTGCTGACATGCCAAAGAGAAAAGAAAGCCGGTTCATGTCGGTCCACAGTTCTTGCATTTGGTGAGACCGAGACCATGGAAGGGGGAAAGTCGTTCAACCCCCCTTTAAAAAGCAAAGATAGAAGCCCACAACGTCTTGTCCCGTCCCTAAAAACCGTCTGATTTGAGATTGAATTGCTTTTGAGTGACAGCAAAATCTTTGTGCGGCGTTTCGGCAAAAAAATGGACGAGTCTTCTCAAGTTTGGCTTAAACCCGACATGCGCGTGGGAAATACAAATACATTCTTCCCACCGAGTCGCGCACACTGCATTTGTCAGTCGAGAGTTCTTGGCTCCTCTGGTTCTCCTTCCTCCGCAGTGACACTACAGCGGCTCGAGCCTCTTCATGGCGTCCTATCCGGTAACGAATGGCGTGACGACGTTTCTGGCGCCGCCGGAAGGGTACGTGGTGGACTTTGAGCATCCGCAGCAGCAGAATGCGCTCCACCACTACCTGATTTTCGGCATCTTGGGGTCTTTGGCTCTCGTCTGTCTGATACAGAGGCTCTATACGAAGCATTTCTTGACGGGGAGTCTCAAGATTGACGATGGTACGTCTGACACTGACTAGGAAGAGGAAACTTGGTGCTAATTTACCCACAGCGTTGGTTTGTCTGGCTTGGGTGAGGCTCTTGGCGACTCGATTTGATGAAGCCTTGCTAATGCATCTCAGTTGGCGTCTGTCATTATGCAGTCGGTGCAAATCTGTAGGTTCATGCTCCCCTTTAATGACGCCCACCCAACTGACATTATTCAGGGTCCATTTCGATAGGGGGGCTATGTCATCATGCATGGGAGATGCCCATTGAAGTCTTTGAGAAGCACATGCTGGTGGGTTCACATTAACGAAGCTATTCCCACACACGGCTCACCACCTCGACAGAGCTCATACATCGTCGCGCCCATCTTCATCACCTGCAACGGTCTCAGCAAGACATCTCTCTTGACGTTTTACCTCCAGATTTCGCCCCAAAGATGGTTCCGAATCACCATATGGACCACCATCGTCATGGTGGCCTGCTACACCGTCGTCATCGCCGGCCTTCTCCTCTTCGGATGTCGACCCATTCGCGCCGCCTTTGACCCCTACGCCTTCGGAACGGGCACCTGTGTCGACCTGCCGAGTCTATACATTGCAATTGCCGTCGCAAATATAGTTTCCGATGTCGTTCTCTTTACCATTCCTATTCCCATGATTGTTCGCTTGAAGATGCCCACGGCGCAGAAGATTGGAGCTGCCTTGATGTTTGGCATCGGTTCTATGTACGCCTCTCCTCCCTTTCATCCTAGACTTGACTAATAGGACATGCTCAGCACCGTAGCGACATCCATTGTTCGCATGGTTTACCTGCCGTCTCTCCTGGGAGCTGCTGACATCCCCTGGGTTGCTGCACCCGCCAACGTTTGGTCGTGAGTAGCCAACACTTTGCCACATAGACAATATACTGACAGACTACAGCTTTGTCGAAGTCAACCTCTTCATCATCTGCGGATCCATGCCCACCTTCCGAAAATTCCTCAAGCGATTCCTACCAAAGTGGATGGGCTCATCCGGCCACTCACATCCATCCAAGCCGACAACCTTTGACACGTCACAAAGCAAGCTGCACCGTCAGGCACACACGGGATATACGCAATTCGACGTGGTCGAATTGGACAACTTCTCGGAGCAAAACAAGGATGCTGCGATCAAGGCGACAGTTACCGACGTGGAGTCCAAGGGGAGTGGGCGAGATGATAACAGCGAGGAGGCTATTTTGGATGAAAGGTCAATAGCGTACACAAAGACGTTTCAGGTTCAATATAGTGCCTGACTAGATGTAGTAATTAATTTAATATGTTGTAACCCTCTTTATAGCTCCATATCGTTCTTGAATTTGCATCGGCTGCCTTGACCCAGGTCTTGAGCTAGGCAGCGAGGATTATGAGTCTCTTCGGAAGGATATCTGATTTAAGGGGCCAATTAGTTGTTGCTAAAAACTTGGAACGGTACAGGGTAAGGATATCTCGTTGGGCTCCCAAGGGATATCACTGGATGCCGAGGTGTGACCCTGTCTCAATCTGTTTGAAGACACTGTGAGAAAAGAGAAGAAAAGTCATATAGGGGGCAAAAGAGGTGAAGTATTTAGCATGATCTAAGGACCATATATGTATAAAATTCTTTCTCTTGAACACATGTCTGCAAAGACTAAACAAAGTTGACATTCGGAGCAATCCAACCCCCTTGGACAACAGATTCACACTCCCTTTATCCAAGCAACAGTCCCATCACGGACCATACACCCATTGCCAACACAACAGCACCCTTGTCATCTAGCCCACTAGCTGCGTTGGGTGGAAAGTCACCTTCGGGCTCGCGGCTGCCCTTCATGACCTCATCAGGAGCCACGCAGAGAAGCTCGGTGGCAGTCGTCAGGGTCTTGTTGTAGAATTCCATGGTGAGAAGAAATGGGATTGGCTGTCGGACGCGCAGACCGTACAGTTCGTATGAGTCGATGGGATCGTCCGAGGGGAACAGACCTGTCCCCATGACTGGGAATGTCTTGTAACCACCGGGGAGGCCGATACCCGGGAGAATAGGCGTTGAGCAGTTGGTGTTGTTATAGATCTGTGGTGTTGCTGCACACAAAATGAGCATTCGCATACCTATCACAACCAAGAATCAGAATACGTACCAGATTGATAACGAACATATTGGTTGCAAGCTTCCTTGACGCTGTCTGGTGGGTCTGGGCATGTGCCATCGATCGACCTTTTGATGCTTCGCAAAGCCTTCTGGCACTCGTCGCTCAATACACCGTTGCAGGAGTGTCCGCTCTTATTCCCGCCATTCGCAGTCGCATTCTGGCCGTCCATCATGTAGATGCAGACTCTTGTCTCGTTGGCCCGCTCGCCGTTGACAATGCCATTGGGGATGCTGAGGAATGTTTCAATGTGCTGAGACGACTCATAGTCTCCCCACATGAAGCCCTCCTTGCGCCAGTCGGAGAGGCCCAGGGTGAAGAGCCACGGGACACCTGCAGTTGGCGCGAATGCGGCGGTCCTTGTCGAGTTGAATTCGAGTCTTTTCTGGAGGATTTCATCGAGGGTTCCAGAACATTCATCATCGTCTCTAGCGAGAGCCGTTTGCGTGATGTAGGTAGATGCCGCGATGGCGAGAAGCAAGCTTCTAGAGAAACCCACGACTATGAGAGTGCGTGTCTGGACGACTTGTTGCCTATTGGAAAGGTTGCGGACCTCGTTGTCTCTTTATACACTTCTACTTGTCAACTCAGCCTCGATTAGAGCCACAAGGCCACAATAGCTGTAAATTATCGACACCAGAACATGGATGACATGCTTTGAACCAACAGATCTCCCTGGTGAGTGAATGAGGGAAGTCGAATGTTGGCCCCCGCTCTCGTCCAGCTGGTCTATTTCTAGCAGGGCTGTGTTATCCACTTGCGTTCTAGAATCATGTATTTCGTCTTTCTTGTGTCAAATAAGTTAGTGTTGGATCGAGATGCGGTCACATGATGTCTAAGCCGTGCTTATTGTCTCAAATAGCTGCTGGTCGTCGTCTAATGTGCCAAGGCATTCTTTCATGCTAGACGACAAGGCATTTTTCGTAGGGAGAGCAGGGGTATTTATCAAGGTTCCACTGTTGGTGTTGAACTATTGACAAGCACGGGCTCGGCTGACGATGAGAAAAGAGATCAGTTGCTTTATCGAATCGAGCACCGTCAACCTCGGTTGTGTGTTAATTCAAAGAAGAAAACATCATGTGATTGATTCTTCGGCGCAGAAGTTGCTTCGAGTGACTGACTCTGAATTTAGTACCGGCCCAGCGTTCAGGTCTGGCACTATCGTTGTAACACTTGGGGATTCATTGACCAGCGGGAGGATCGACTTTCCTTGTCGTAAAAGCAAGAAGAAGGAAGAATGCAAGGTAAGTGTAGGCTACATGTATTTCTAGACTCTCGGGGTCTTTTTAACCTGCCTCAATAAGGAGAATGAAGCGCTTATGGTGTGGCCTGCAATCACCTTGCCGACTGCAACACATACCGTCGAGAGAATATGCCAATCTAACTCATGACCCTCAAGCAAGAAATTCTCCAGCCAACAATTAAATTCTCCTCGATTTTCTTTGTGACCTCTCCGGAAGACAAGATAAAAATTTCCCAGTTTCTCGGCTCACTCTTGGGGTTTGGCCCATTAAACAACTGGAGTAACAAAAGAATCACCATCTTGTCTCTACAGCAACTAATTGCATATAGCACTGACAGATATACCGCAGTCAAAGCCTTGTTTAAAGGTTGATCCTCGATAAAAACCCCCATAAGGTTAAACGCAGTTGATTGGCGACTAGAGATGCTGACAAAGTCCCGCATGTCTCATCACGGTGTAGTTAGTCGTGACTATGGTGTTGTGCCATTGGGTGGTTTCCATGCCGGCGTCTGTCGGAAAACTGCCTTCTTTGTTAGTGTGGCCTCTCTGGGAGATCTTGGCAAAATTCGCACGCGCGCGGTATAGCGACTACCTTGGCCACCTCTGCAAGGAGTCAGAAACCATGTGTATCGGCGTAGGAAGTTGAGATTGTGTTCTTGACCATTGTGAAGAGGGCTGTTCGCTAATTGAGTAGTTGGAGTCAAAATGTCGGAACGATGCTGGGTAGCACCAAGGCTAGGCATATCGCCAACTTGAAGTCTCCTGAAAGACCAAGTGTGAGCAAAAAAGCGGTAACAAGAGGTTGATTTTGGGCCCAACACTTTACTCTTCGTCAAGGGGCTTGTGACGACTGGGCGCTTGATACCTGGGCGCTTGAGGTCGATACGGGAGGCGTGGGCTGATTAGGCATGCTGATAAACTCGTAGCTGGCGTAGTCCTCCTCTGTTGGCATCGCATGATGGGCGAAAAAGGTCATGTGTTCCCCGTTCGAAGTAAAGGTTGTGACGCTGGACGCCGGACAGCACCAAGGCCAGGCATATTGCCGACTTCAGGTATACTGAAAAATCCAGTGTGAGTGAAAATCTTGTATTGTGTAAATAAAGTGGTAGGTAACAAGAGCAAACTTTGTTCTTCGTCGGGAGGATGTCTCTTAGCTACGAATAGTGGCTAAAAACAACTTCTCCATGTGTCTTGCCAGGTATTTTCTCAACGTAATTTCTGAAATTAAACCCCCTTATAAAAGTGCCTTTGAAGATGATTAAAACCTCTTCGGACTTTGTTTGAGATCAGTTCTGATCCTTCTGTATAGGCCCAACGGCCCAACAGCCCAACGTCTTGGAATACATGCCCAAGGCAAAGACGAATTTTACTTTGGGATTCTTTCAATAATAACTAACGCTTACAACATTTTTTGTGCTCAAGAACGCCTACTAACTACCGCTTAGTGCCCAAAGATGAACAGCCAAGGCTGTTCGTGATACGCCAAGAATTTGATGCGTCAAGTAAATGTGGCGGTGTGGAATGGCCAGGCTGTCCTCACTCTCCGTCACAACTCCAATATATTTCCGACAACAATCAATAAAATGGAACACGAATAATCAATTCCAACTTGGAGAAGATATAATCCCTACGAAAAGAACAGAGAGGGGCAGGCAGTCAAAGCTGCGACCAGCCCTGACGTCACATTCCCTGGCCATGATCTGACTCTCGGCAGTCGACCATCTACGGTCCACCAACTCGATCCGCACACGTTGCATTTCACATGTGCCGATAATGCCACTGTGCTTGTTTGCTCAATCAAGTGTCACATCAAAAGAGATTTGCGGGAATTTGTTCTTTCATTTATTTGTTTTGTTTTGTTTGCTATCACGCAAAAGGCCAAAGTTCGCTTTCGTTTCGTCGTTTGCACCCCGTGTGCTTTCTCGTCTTTCCTTACTGGACTATTCTCATCCGTGTGTTAGTATAGCACCGTGCGGCCATGGGACTGTGTTACACACCAAAGACGAGGACACCGTTGTCGTTGCCGATGCGCTCGGCGAGGTTGACGTCGGCATCGACAGGGTCGCCGTCGACGGGGTTGAGCTTGGCGCGGAGGATGGGGACGTTGTCGTCGCCCTCGATGCTGAGCTCAATGTCCTCGGCGGAGCCAGAGAAGTCTGGAGAAGAGGAGAGATGTTAGTGGGGACCGTGGAGAACTGGTGGGACAGAAGATGTTACTCACTTTCACCGCCCCAGGAGAAGCTGCCGTCATCGTTGCCGATGTAGTAGTCGAGGTCAAGGCGAGACTCAACCATATCGCCATCACCGTTGCCGCACTTGGCGACGAGGATGTGACCGTCCTCGAGTTCAATGTCCTCGGAGCTAAGGTGGAAGTTGACCATGGTTGCGGTTTGTGAGGGGTTGGTGATTAAAGAAGAAGAAGAGGTTGTTGTAGTGCAAGGTTGAGAATGCCGAACTGCAACCTGGAGGAGGAGAGGGTTTATATCCCCATCAGTGACAGTGACTCAGTGACAAGCTTGCTGCACCCGCCCGAGGCCTCACGCAGGGACTTGCACAGGACGAGGAAATCACCCCTCATCCAGCCCAAGCAGCCAAGCCCGAGTCAACCGTCTTGTGCCGTTGGTGAAGCTGCCACGATGCTATGCAGTAAGCACTGTATGTAAGCCCACACAGACCCCCTCACTGAGTGTCAAGTTCTGAACCGCGCGGTTGCTTCACTCGCGAGGGGGGACCCGCCTTGGCGCATGGCCTACGGGTCGGCACGACGGCACCGGACTGGTCCCTTCGCATCTTCAACGGTGTCAACGGCCCACCGGGAGACCCAGCGCGAGGAGGAGCTCCAGGATAGGGCGGAGAGGTACACGAGCTTCGGGAGGCCTCCTCCTTGAGATGAAGGAGGAGGCTCATGTTTTGGCTTTATATAGCTCTCCGTTGCAAGGAGGGGTAGATGAGCTTTTCTCAGCGCCATGCCATGCAGAAGCACGCTGCATACATGCGGAGATGAAACCCTGCGCTGCGACAATTTGGGGGCGAGGCGCAGCAGATACGGTGAGCTCTGTTACATTGTGCTAACGGCTTGGCACCGGTTGATACGGCTCAGGTGTGTCGTACACGTACATAGTACAGCTTGGCTGCTCAGCAACGTGGACCTGAGACAGGCAGCAAGCAAGTGTTTGTTTGCTCTGGACCATTCAACCGTGTTTATTGCTCCGGAGAGGCGTTTTGTTGTTCACTAGTCTCGTGGGCTGATTCTGCAACGGCATCAACACCCTCCCCATCCGGTACTACCATCGTTCAACTTGAGCAGCCGTGGCAATCCTGATGCGCTTTCCAAACATCCAAAGCGGGACCGTCAACAGTGAAAACAAGCCCATCAGCATGCCAAAGATACCAAAAGGCTCAGCTGCACCCCTATCATGGATCCAATCCGCCACAAAGTAAGACCATGCAAACGCGATGATGGCCCGCAGGATCGTCACCATTGTGAAGCAGTCCGCAGCAAGAGAGTGATACGAGTCGATGAGCTAGAGAGGATCGTCAGCTTACGCCTGGAGCATACACTCCGGTGATTGCTTACATAGTTGAATCCGACAGAGGGGACCTGCATGAGGCCAAAGGAGAGCATCCCATAGCCGACTTCCAAACCCACCCATTGCTTTGGGCCTGGGTATTGGGCGCAGAATCCAAAGACGAAGAAGCCGCAGGTTGCTGTGGCCAGCGGAAAGAAGAGTGTAGGCAGTCGATCTTCAGCCTCTGCTACTCCGTGTCGCTTGGTGTTTGCTTTCCTCACCAGGCTTCCATCGGCGAGCATGTGGGTGTAGAGATACCCAATGACGGTTCCAACTAGTGCACCGACATTGATGAGCCCTGAGTTGGCTCCCCAGAGGTAGGGCGGCTCGGAAACAAGCTGCGCGCCGATGGTTGAGATAGTGACGATACCGCCAACCAGACCAGCGTAGTGAAGCATCACCACCCATGTACCCGGTAGTGCGAGAGTCCGCCATGGTTGTACGAAGTGTCGTGCCAAGCTTCCACGAGGACGGTTGAAACCCAGCGCCTGATTCATTGTGAAGGGTTTGTAGGTCTCGTGGTCTTGGCTTGCACCAGTTGGCTGTTTGTATTCCACTTGCTCCTCTTGGTCAATATTCTTCTCAGACTCGGCTGTTGGCGTCGTTTCGCGAGGAAAGCTCCTCTCATAAAGAGTCTCGGGTACAAAGAGCGCTACTCCAAGGAAGCAGAGTCCGGAAAGGGCCAGGCTGACCCAGAAGAGGGCTTTCCATCCGTGGCGGAACACGATGTAGCCTCCCGAAAGCCCTCCGGCGAGGGGACCTGCGCAGAGCATGATGGTGTAGAGTGCCTGTCCGGGCCTCTGTTAGCCTCGCCAACGTTGAAAAGCTGAAACTGTGTTGTACATACCATTGCTCTTCCTCGCTGGTGAACAGGGTATAAATCTCCGACCAGAGCTGGAGCAACCGAGTCTGCAGCTGCACCTCCGATGCCCTGGAAGATGCGAGCTGCAAGGAGAGAGTTGTACGACGTGGAGAGTCCGCACCATAGAGTGCTGAGCGTCATGAGGAGCGTAGCGACAAGAAGCACGGGGCGTCGTCCTATCCAGTTGGAGAAGGGAACCCACCAGATGTTGGCTGCACCGAGGAACAGAACATGGGCCTGCGTGTGTTAGTAGGTCTCTGCATGTTCTCCAATACAGTGCTTACTGCGACAAGGGTAGTCAACTCGGAATACGACCTCGGGTCGTCCGGAAAGTTGTAGGGCCAGAGCTGGAAAGCCGGCGCGATGACACCGCTGGTGTAGTTGGCGGCAAACCCATAGAGGGCGGCAACGGTCAAGGCCCCGAGCTTTCTCCAAGCTGGAAAGTTCAAAGGATCTCGAGGGTCATCAGTCAACGGTGGGTTGGTCACGAGCTCATGGTCAGTGTGCTCATGCTCGCCTGGGCCATGTCAGTAAGGGGGTGGTGGGACATGTGGAGAGAGTACGGACGATGAATCTGGACAGTTCCAGGAGGAGTCGCTGCATCAACAGCCTCTGTAGACAAGTCGAATGCCTCTTTCCAAGATACCATGATGAATAATGACAGCTGTTTAGACTTGTGAGGGCAAGGATTTACCTCTTCGCTCCTCAAAGGACACGGCTGAATATGTACTCAGAAGTTCGCCAAGATCTCCCCAGAGTCCCCCAGATTACCCCAGATCTCAGAGATGTGTCAGCGGGACCAACCGCATGGCAAAGAGATTAAGCTCCCCTGCAGGCTCCGGCACTTGCCGGTAATCTCATCGGGGCTGAGTCGGGCTCGGCTCCACCCTCCCGGTGGCCGCTCGGGAACGGGGCCTCCTCTGATAAGGACTTGGTTTATTGACTGAGCTTATTACAACTACTTGTTAAGTCTTGGCGCCCTCTCAGGATCATTCCAAAACGCGCATTGCAAAGGCCGAGCATTGTCCACCTCTACCACTGTGAAATCTCCCGGGTTCACGACAATCTGCTTTCCACCTCGACCTCCATACTGGGGCCACTCGACAGTCCCCTCGCGCCGGTAACGATTAGGGTTCCCCGTAAGAACAAAGCTGTTGATGTAACCAAAGTAAATCTGAGCCGTGTCCCTGTATGGCACGGCCGGATCGTCCCAAAGGTACGCAAAGTCGGAAGCATGGGGGATGCCGCGCCAGGACTGCGCAGCCAGGGGGTGATCGGGTGTGTTGAAGCGCAGCCGCCACGTCGGGACGCCCGCTGCTGATGTTCGGGAGGCCGTCTCCCGGCTGGGGCAGATGTAGGCCATGTCGGACCACGAAGCTGAGATACGGTTGTACTGCGTGCTGTTTGGAGACATGGCCCAGGGAGAGTCGGGGTGTGCAACTGGGTCCGGGTAGAGCTCGTTCAAGATGGCGAGGTCGGTGACGTTGAGATTGGGACTCATACGATGCCAGAACTGGACAAAATCGTCGTTGGTCTCCAAGTTCCCTGGTGTGTAATACTTACCCTCATCTGTAGTGTAGGTCGTTATAATGGGGAGGTGATGGAATGTGCCTTGAATGCCACTGTCGGATCCCGATCTCTCGAGGAAAAGTCCACCAAGTGCTGGTTGCCACGGCCAGTCCAACAGATTCTTGGCATCTTCGTATCGTTTTGCAGCTACTTGTCTAATCTCCTCGGCGGGCGCATTGATGAGGCAGCTCATTTGCTTCGCATCGTCAACCTCAACCGAGCAATTAAGGTGGCTCATCAAGGCTGCAAAGTCTTTCTTGTAGCGTGGGTACTCGGAAGGAGGAAACGCTCGAGCGGTAGGAGAACCAGACTGAAATATCGCCCTTGCGAAAAGCGGTTTGTTCGTGTCGACGCCATAGTTGTGGAAATAGTGGAATGCCGTAGAATGAGCACCAGCCGAGAGACCGCCAAGTGTGATCTGATCAGCATCTCCTCCGAAGGCGCTCAGGTGGCGTTGCAAGAACTCCAAGAAAAAGTGTTGATCCTGAAGGCCTAGGTTCATGAGACCCTGGCGCTTAAAAAGGCCGCTTGGGAGAAATCCAAAGGCATTAAGTCGATAGTTGAAGGAGACGACAACGACCGGCTTCGCAGACGATGCCACAAAAGCAGCGCCGTCAATGTCGCGTGCAGAAAATGACGCAAAGCCACCACCATGAATCCAAACCAATGTAGGTAACTTTTCGCTGAGAGGAACGCCGTTGGTGCGATATACGTTGAAGGACAAGCAAGCTTCGCTTTGTTCGTCGGGGTAGGGATATTTCAAGTCTTGAAGACAGACTGGGCCATACTGAGAGGCGTTTTTGACTCCCTCGAAAGATTCAGGTTGTGCTTCCAAAGGGCGAAACCGCCTGTTTCCGATAGGTTGCTGGGCGTAGTCAATGCCAAGCCACGCATCAACTTCTTGCGGTAGCTTATGCCTGCTCAAGGTGTTTGAAATAGAAACCCCGGAGAAGATGCCGTAGTCTTGGAGAGTGACTTGCGGAACGGCCACCGACGTGGTGGTGCAGGAGTAATTCAAAAGAGGGCCAAACATGGCCAGAGTAGTTGTGAGCAGCTCCATCTTTACTAGTCTAGAGACATGAGCGAGAGTCGTTGTTGACTAGATACACAGTTATTTGTTTTCTCTGGATCTCTTGTTGCTCGCATATCAGCACTTTATCGGCCTTGTCTTTTGATGACCGAGATCGGCGTGCTGTGAAGCCGCATTCCCCGCAAAGACTATTCCCGGAACCATCGCTATGACACCAGCAGAACTTCTGTGCACTTCCACAGTTCCAACTAATGGATCTCTAGCTAGACTGGAAACGGACTATACATGGCATTTTTCTAAAGGCATTACCCAAAAGTTCGTCATCGTTCTCAAGGTAGTTTAATGGACTACCCCCTGGCCCGTTTACTGGGTCAGTTCGGATCTCAATTCTATCCCCGATCACTGGGCTTCGGCTTATCCTGAGAGCTCAGGTGTCTGCACAGATGGATAGGTAGCAAATTGTACCATAAAGCCCAACGGTTTTTACATCAGATTACCGTTCTGCTACGACATGAAGTGGTAGATAATACTCGTTGTTAGTACGCGTGCTAGGAGGGACAATACCAAGATTGCTATTGGCTACCTCTGTTAAGCAACGAAGTGCGGAAGCTAAACTTGAATCCCAAGATAGGAAGGCCACGGCGAATGCAAAGTGGGCTGGGTTCGTTCACCTTACCCAAGATATTCGCGATAAGCGATAATTCTTCAAGTTGCCCGAAGAGAATCAGTCAGATGCGAATATCATGTTGAAAATTGTTTCGCCTGCTCCAGGCTGCTCCTATGAGGGTGGCCAGTTGCCCGTCAACAAGCAAGTTACGGTGAAACCACGAGAGGATAAAAACCTTAAAATTACATAATACATGATTGGGTTAAAGGTTCTAATTACTTCTCGGGGTCAATCAACCAGTCGACGACGTGATGCCGCCATCCACCACCAGCTCCTGTCCAGTGATATACTTTGCACTCTCTGAAGCCAAGAATACAATGGCATTGGCCACATCAGAGCTATCACCCTGTTTGCCCATAGGGACCGCCTTGTCTCGCTTGGCGGAAAACCCTTCGAGGTCTCCGCCAGCGTACTTGTCAGCCAGGTACACCATGAGCGGTGTGTTCATGAGTCCCGGCACGACAGTGTTGAGACGAACGCCCCTGGCCGCGTAAATCACGGCAGTCGCTTTCGTGAATTGCATGACTCCGGCTTTGAAGGTCGAGTAGGCGACTTGGGGTTTGCCAATGTATCGCATGCCTGCGATCGAGGCCACGTTGACGACGGCGCCGCTCTTTTGTGCCTCCATTATGGGGAGGACTTCATGGCAGGTCAGATAGACAGACTTGATGTTGAGCTCTGCTTGAGCGTCCCTGCGTGTAGTCAGCACCCAATCGAGAATTCAAGTTGTATCTACTCACCATATCTTTTCCTCCATTTCAGCCGGACCGCCAGGCTCCGAGCGTCCAACATTGTTGACCAAGATATCCACCCGACCAAACTTGTCCATGCACTCAGATACGAGTCTCTTGACATCCGCAGACGAGGTCACATCGGCTTGCGTGACCTCGACAGTGCCTCCCTCGACCTCTATCCTGCTCTTGGTGTAAGAAGCGGCATCAATGTCAATGTCGCAGCCAAAGACTTTGACACCATTGTGGCAGAGGAGACGGGCGGTGGCTGCGCCGTTGCCCCAGCGCTCTCGAGTACCAATCTGGCCGATGCCGGTGATTATGGCAACTTTGCCGGCGAGGTCGGGGAATGTTGCAGAGTTTTCCATCTTTTGGCTGCAAAGATGGTTATGTGAAAGAAGCCAGCTGAAGAGGCGGTAAGTAAGCGGTCGCGGTACTAAGAAAATCGCAGTGGGAGGCAGGTTTATTATACTCATCGCTTCCACTGTCTTGACATTATCTACTTCTACAGTCACCTCTCATCTCGCAACAGGTTTCCTAATCCTCAAAGTAGGTATGGCGCATCTATCCAGGAAATAGCCAATGATCGACTCAGTTCACAAAGACAGAAGTAAGCCAAAGCCAATCACGCCCAACGAATTGCATCATTGCGGGGACGAAAACCTACATCTAGTCTACTCACTCTCACGGCAACCCTCGGCGACACATGCCAGGCAGGGACAAGCGTCCTCGTCTCCCCTTTCCTTTTTAATAATCGAAATCAAAGTAGCAGGGAAACCATTACCGTGTCACAGCCATCACCTTGATGCCTGCTTGTACGGTGTAAATCCAAGAACAACTACTCTCCCTAACTTTGTGCCTCAGATCAAGGTCGCGCCGCTGACAAGGAACGAGAGGGGCCGATAGTTGAACGGAAGTCAGATGGTGAGCTCTCGGTCCCAAGTGATCCAACCGCGGTTCGGGCTGAAGCTCCAGTCCTTGAAGAGAAGTGCTGTTTTGTTCTCCTCGAAACAGAGTGTTCCGAGATCCGTAAAGACTCTGCGGGTGGTAGGATCGAAATCTAGGTGCCGGCTCTCAATGCCCAAGCAGGCAACCAATGTTATTGTTTTTTCGACCATAGACCAGATCATTAGGGTCCTATGTCGTGCTATGACTGCAAACAGTAAGGAAGGGGACAATAAGGTCACAGATACCACCCTTTCCGAACCACCTATTGTGAAGTTGTAAAGATCATGGCGCGTTTCGGCTCGCTAGATATGGATGTATTCAGGGTTGTCGACGCATGCCATGAGTTTCGAGTGCTGAGAAAACGAGATGGACATGCGACTCCCCCCAAGTCGCGCTTAATGGTTCGAATACATGTGCCTAAAATAGACAGATGGTGTCGGCGCAGAAAACGGGCGCCACAAACACCGAGTCTGGAGAAAACATGGCGAAGCAAGGGGACGACATTTCTTGCAAAGCATCAATCGTTTCAATACCAACCAGTCTGTTGACGCGTTCGCCCTCCCGACGTGGTAAATGGCAACTGTCCCATAACTAACAATTAATGCCATGAGGCTTGAGTCAGGCAAAAGGCTTGTTGACCCAGCCATTTCACCACAGTTCGTGGGGATTTGGATGCAGTCACCTGTAGTTACTTACCATGGTGTCGATCTTGCGGCTAGAAGGGCCGAGTGATGGGAGAAAGCAATGTCGTTAAAGCCGATGTTGTTAGAAGACAAACTTGCCCGAGTCGACTCTGCAGAGGTGAATATTGGACTCTGGTTTTCTGAATCTTCCATCACCATCTATGATGGCTATATGAGCTGACTTGGCTTCTAACGTCACGCCGGAAACCGTACTGGCCAGCTGGGTTGTGTTGCCATGGTTGTTGTTTGAAATTGCGCCACCTAAAGCCAGGTTGAGCAGGATGAAGCACAAATTATGCACGACAAACCCCCCAACGTCCTCGAACGTATACCTGTGCAAGTTGCCCTGGCAAGGCGTGTTGGCATCACGTCTAACCAGGGCCATTATGAGCAAGGGAATCCAGGGTAAGCAACTCCGCCGCGGAGTATCGGACATGGACCAAGATCCTTGGCGCTGGTCAGCCTCTCGGCTGGCTATACAACGGTAGAACCTTGGGATAACCTCACGTTTATCCGCTCTGTGTGCTAGCCTCTATGAAAACAAGGTCACACGATCCGCAATGTTGACAATGTTGCATTTTCGGCGGTTGAATGAAGATCATCCAGAGTCGAACTTGCCGATGTTGAACCGTGAGCGGCCCGTGGCCCCGGATCTAAGGGCATGACACCATAGTTTGGGGGTGAATAGCGGTCTTCTACATATTCCCGCTTGAAGATGAAAGATTGTGTGCTACAGCTGGAGGCTCGATGATAAAAGGGTTTGGATTATGCTGACTTGGAGAATGTAGCATAGGTATGAGACATTGAGCAACTTCCCTACAGGGAGCACAAGAGCTCCTTCAATCATTCTGCGATTGATGGATTAAAAAAATGATTTCAGTTTATTCATTGTCTGGAACTCAAGAACGCTTGCAAAGACTCAACAATGACCTGGTGGTCCTCCTCCTGGGCAAGTCCGCTCACAACAATGGCACCAACTGGGCCCTCGACGTTCTGAACGCGAATAGGGAATCCACCACCGTGAATGGCGTAATCACCAGCCGCCTCGCCAAGCTGGAATCGAGCCTTGAACTTGTCCTCATCACCCATGTCGAAAAGGTTGTGACCTGCCCAGGTGCTCCATCCAAACCTCAGCACAAAGTTCCTCTTGCGGGCCACCCAGTTGTCGTTCTCCGGCACAGTTCCAGGTCGCGATGCGGCGTGGAAGAGCAGTTGCTTGTTGTTGGCGAGCGTAATGTTTACAACTGCGGGATTCTCGCTGACCTCCCTCAGCCGGTTCCGGATCAGGACGCCAATCTCAAAGGCATCCTCAGCGGTGAAGTGTGGCAGTGCGAGTGACTTCTCTTGAGCCGTAATCTCGGCAAACTGTTTTTGGTAAGACAAAGGAACAAGAGCGGGACGAGAAAGCACTTACGCCTTTCACGGGTTCGCTCAGGGTTTTAGATGCCATTTCGATTTCGGTAGGGATCGGATCCTGAATGTAATTGTATGGATGTCGATGATTGAAGAATGTCTTTGCGTTCTTACTTATACTTGTATTCATGGATATAAACGATATCCACATAGGTACGTATCTTGCCATGGCAGCATAGCGCTACTCCATCTCGGTTGCACTCCGGATGTTTGTGAACCCCCACTGCCAAGATAGGATCTGTTCTCCGAAACTCCCCGGCCAACCTCAACGCGAAAGCGAAGTGTGATTACAAACACTCTTCAGCTCGGCATGGACAGCGGGAACTAATTCCGAGCTTTACTACGTATGCACTGAGAACTCTATGACATGGAAGATAGGTAGCCTTCGATGTAGTAGCCTTAGGCTATTTGAGCAAAACATGGGATAAACCTGTCAGTATTGCGAGAGTAAGAGAGAGCTTGGGTCTCAGCTCAACTGAAGTACCCAGGCGATACACGACAGAAATGGTACATGATATGGGAGGTGTTGAATGGGGTATTAATTGCTGCTGCATACACTCACAACCTTGATAAACACGCATTATAGATCAGCACGTCCAAACCATACAAAATAGACACATTGGCTTTAAGGGCATAATGACAGTCATTTCTACCTGATACTTGAAGAATACGGAAATCTCCAGATCCACCTTGCCAGACAACCGATGCAACACAAAAACACTACTGATTCTCTCCACAATTCCCTGCCCGCTACATAGACACACATGAACTCGTCAACTCACTTGTTCACTGCGTCAAGTAATTTAGACTGGCTGCGACTCTTTGTCTTGGACCGTGCCAGCATTGTCAAGATGGTTAGCATTTCCAGCCGCAATTGCCTTTTCAGTCAAAACTCCCTCTTGAGGCAGCGATGCGTCGTCTCCATCAAAGATTCGCGCCATCTCTTCAAGGCTGTGACCTCGCGTCTCGGGGAAGGTGAAGTAGATGACCACACCGCCGCCGGCGAGGATGAAGACGTAGAGCAGGTAATACTTCCACGCAATGGCCTCGAGTGCGATTGGGTTGATGAAGATGTTGAAGAAGACGGCTATCGCAGTCGACACCCACATTGTGGAAAGACCGCGGGCACGCAGGTTGTATTGCCAAATCTCAACTGGGTATGCGACCATCAAGGGCGTGAAAGCCAGAGAGAAGCACCCGTACATGAGGAAAAGGAATGGGACAACTGCGGTACCGACCGCTGCTGACCCTCCCTGGGCAAAGGTGGCGGAAAGCGCCGTGATGAGGATGTAGGACACGAGCATGCCTGCGGTGGCGGCTAGGAAAAGAGGCCGACGTCCAACACGATCAACGTTGAATGCACCAGTCAGGGCACAGATGAGGTTCCAGATCTGGAGGAATCCGTTGACGAGGGTCTGGTTTGTGACAGTGGTGACGCCGATGGTGGTGAGCACCGGGGCGAGGTAGTAGCCTGCGACATTCTGGCCAGCCCACTGATCAAAGATTCCGAGAAAGATGGTGATGAAGGTTCTCTTGCGGTTACCAGGAGTGGCAAGCATCTGCCCGTACGAGCTGCTCTTCTGAAAGTCACGCTCCATCTGGATGGTTCGCGTGATCTCCTCAAGCTCAAACGTTGCCAGAAGTGAATTCTCGTCACCTTCTGCATGGTACTTGACGAGAAAGTCGCGAGCCTCGTTGTAACGTTCTTTGGAGGCCAGGAAACGTGGAGACTCGGGCACCATGGCAAGTCCCGGGAGAACAATTACTGGGAGGAGTAGTTGTAGGACAGATGGGATGCGCCAACTCCAATCGTTATCGTAGTTGCGGGTACCGAACGTAGACCACGCGGCAAGGAAAGAACCTATTGACTTTGTTAGCTTGCGCAGTCAGAGTATTCTGGGATACAAGCACTTACCAACATACCACCCACACATGTAGAGACTCGTAAGAACTCCACGATGGGTGGGGTATGCCGTCTCTGTCATGAGTAGCGGCACGCACCCGCCAAAGAAGGCGCTCGCAATGCCAACAACAACGCGTGAGGCAACAAACATGGATGGGTTTATGGCTCCAGTCTGCAAGCCAACGCCGAGACACAGGAAGATGTAGCCGATAAAGATGGTTGGTTTGCGACCGAAGCGGTTGGATAAGTGTGCGACGACGGGAAAGAAGACGATGGAGCCAAGGTTCTGGGCACCGCTGATGAACCCAAGCCACGCCCCGGTTGGATGTTCCATGAAGGACTGCCAATGTGGAAGGGCGAGGCAGCCATTGAGCATCGTGCCGTCGTAGCCATTGCCAGAAGAAAGGAGGAAAAGACTAATGAGGCAGAAGTTGAGAAAGGATTGATTTCGTTTCTTGTACCATGGTTTGTCGTTTGGGGGCAGAACGGCAGCAAGCTCTGGCCCCACACTGTTGAAGGTTTTGGAAGTCATATTAGGAAGTGCAGAAAGACACTGATTTACCAAGCTATCGAGATTGAAGAGGTGGTTGCAGACTGTTCAGCTATATACTTCAAGTTGCAGCCCGAGTGTCAAAGCCGAGGTGAGCGAACCAACTCAAAACGCGGGGAAGCTGGCTCAAAATCCGGGGTAGCCTATACAACAAACAATGCTGCAAACACCTATAGACAAAGGTTGTAAATACATGGTCCCGTGCGAGTCTGCCCATCCTACGCAGTAGGTAGCAGTGGACAAGGTTGTTGCATCACGCTACCCCGGAGAAAGCTACAAAACCTGGGGAAAACTCTCCTTTCCTATCCAAGGTACGGATACCCGAATATGAGCCGGCTTGCCACGAGTCATGATACCTGTTCGCGGAGTTTCGGATATTGAGCTATAACCTTGTTCGATGCGTGGGGGCAATAGTTGAACGGCCTGTTTTCACCTCCTCCCATACCAATCATGTTCTCAAAGCACTTGTCCTGCTCCATCAAATGCCGGTCATGTGCCGGCTATTGTTCACATGCCGGCAAATTGTCGGCTTTTCTCTGTCGTGGACTGCATCTCTAGTTGTCTCGGGATCTAATTCCTGACCCCGTCGCTTATTATTACTATAGTAGGAGGGTTTCGTCTGTGCTACGCTGGCCAACTTGACAGTCGTGCTCGGGTATCAAAAGCCGGAGTGGGTCTCCCTAATGCTCCTAAAGAAAGCGAGAACGAACTTCCCACCTTGTTCCTGGCTTTGTCCAATAACATCACTGCCATGATACACCAACTTTCGCGGAGTCTCGGGGTTCCGTATACGGCATCATTCGTGCGGATTCAGCCTGTTCTTGATCGGGTCATGAGTCAACTGTATGAAGACGTGCAAGTCACTCCACCAGAACCGAATGGGTTAGGAGAATGACAAATGGCCTTGCGGCTCTTCCGGATCGGAGGCGGCTCTTGCAATCGAATAAAGACCATCATATTCTCAATTCAGTCTCGCAAATTCTCATCACAACTTGACTCCCAAACATCAGTTTATCAGGATCGCTGTGATAGAGACCCAGCACCTCGCAATCATGAGTAGCAACGAAAAGACATTGCCCCATGTACGATGGGGAGTTCTTGGTATGATATAGCCGCGAGGCATAAAACTGCGGCTCTGAATCATGACTGACGACAACAGGCACGGGATGGATCTCTACAATGTTTACCTTGGACATATTGGCGCCTAGATCAGATGCCCCAGCCAAGCATACGATTGTCGCTCTGGGTTCCTCTTCCATTGAGAAAGGGAATGCATTCGTCGACAAGGTATGGGAAAAGACTCCTGACCAGCCTCGACCACAAGTGTATGCCGACTACCAAGGCGTATACAATGACCCCAACGTCGATGTCGTCTATGTTGGGACGCCACACTCCGTTCACAAGAAGAATTGCCTGGACGCGATTGCGGCTGGAAAGCATGTGCTGTGTGAGAAGCCCTTCACCATCAACGAGAAGGAGGCCCAGGAGGTGGTGGATGCAGCGAGGCGCAAGGGTGTCTATGTTATGGAAGGTAAGCCAGGTTCCCAGGGTCTGGCACGAGTTAGTAATGCTCACATCTGGTTAGCTGTGTGGACTAGGTTCTTCCCATTGTTCGCTGCTTTGCGAGAGGAGATCTTGGTGAAAAAGTCGATAGGAGAAGTGGAGCGCTTCTTCATCGATTTCGGAAACAAGATGTCCCTGGATACACTGCCCGCCAACTCTCGACTCAAGGATCCCGCTCTTGGCGCCGGTGCTTTACTCGACATTGGTGTATACACTTTGACGTATGCATCCATCATTCTGGGTGAATGGAAGGTCGGCAACGAACACCCGGAGCCGATCAAGGTCACCTCTTCTTTGGACATTGTCAATGAGATAGATGAGGCGAATGTTGTCGTACTTGACTACGCTTCTACAACCGGAGGTTCGAAAAAGACGGCAATTTGCTCATCCACTTTTCGATACCGAGGAGCAGAGGAGTTTGCGCGAATCGAAGGCACCGACGGGACCATCATCATTTTCGGCCCTGGGGTGAGCGTGCCGAGTGGCTTCCGCGTTTTTGAAGGATCACGACCCGGCTTTGGGGAAGCCGATGAGAGATCGGAGCGTACATTCAACGTGGAGAAGCCGGACGGGACTTTTGGCTTCTTCTGGGAGGCCGACGCGGTGGCAGCGGATATTGCAAACGGTCGGACTGAGAATGCCATTATTCCGCTGGACGAGACACTTCGAATGATGAAGCTGATGGACGACATTAGACGTGAAGGAGGTTTGACATATCCGCAAGACAAGGATTAGGTTTAGAGTAATATTCCATGATAGACAAGACATACACACGCAAGTCGTTGATCTCTTTACCACTACCAGTAGTTGTGAAGACCTTGTTTACGTCTCATCTACCTCATCTCAACACGCTCGACCTTGGCGAGGTTAGAACCCAGCAGCTCAGCAACCTCGCCTTCCATGAGCCCCAACACATAACAACATCCTAGAAACAAGTAGTGATTGCCTTCAGGTCGTAGAACAACCGGCAAACTACATCCAGTCAGAACGCACAGGACATCTTCCACCTGTGTGCCAGACGGACACATCCCAATATATCCATCGCCCGTGGTCACTAGCCTGCAACCCTCAGCCTCACCCGCCGCGGTAGCCCATTTCCTCATCAATGCGTCAGAATTAGGCCCGCTGGTGGGAACTGTACCGCCGTCTTCCAGAATTTGCACCAGTAGTTTCTCGTTCAGCTGCTCTCTAAGGATCAAGAACCATTGGAGGTCTTGGAGGTCAAGTTCAGGCTTCTCGCTTCTGAATAGTGTGCAGCAGAGAACTTTTAGCAGGGACTTTCCGTCTCTATACTTTGGTCCAAAAGAGTCGAGGAAGTGCTCCAGGCATGAGCCGATCTCGTTTGCGAATAGCTCTGCTGAGATGGGCTTGTCATAGACCGATTTCACTGTCTGTGCCTTGACGGCCGACACCCACAGACTATCACCAACAACGCAAGCGTCAGGACAGCTCCAAAATTCGACAGCCTCGCCATAGACCCGGTTCACGTTCCCAGGCGGACGCTGCCTCACTTTGCCGCTCAGGTCTGAGCCAAATGCCGGTACCCAGGTAGGCATGGTCTGCTCGGGTCGGATGCCAGCAGCGCGTATCCCAAGGTACGACAGGGACTTTAAGGGACGCTTGCCACTCGGATCTTGTTCCTTCTCCAAGCGTTGCACTACCTCGAGATATTTCTGTGCAAACTCGACATAGACTTGTCCTACAGACTTGGTGTAGTCTGGGACGATGTCAAGACCGTTCAAGCCCAGCAAACCATAGACATAGTCGACTGGCCGGGTTGCTTTGAGGTTGCCGTTGAAGGAAGCCTGAAACACGACGCTCTGATGATGCGATGTGCTGTGCGCCTCGAGTCGCATGTGGGAAGCTTGGAATATCGCCCCCAGGCCCATAACAAGGCCGCGCATCCGGAACTTGACCAACGACCGCATGTCCTCATCCAGTTGGTACACGGCGTCTAGCATCTGATACAAGAAGAAGATTGCGACCTGAAGCTTGCCCGAGGGTATGGCATTTGAAGGACCCATGTAGTAAAGTCGTCCTGCGAGGATCATCTCTTGCTGGATCCATACTCGAGACCAGAATGGAAGACGTGTGAGGTCATAGACAGCGCTCCAGGGGTTTTCAGATGGAAATTCAATGCCATCACCCTCCCGAAGTGCGTCCAAATGCTGACTGACCCAAGATAAAAGGACGTTACGGTTGAAAAGTGATGTGAAAGCCGCCATGTTCTTTTCCCAGCCAGGGCCGTCGAGGATTGGGAGCGGACCATAATCAGATTCGTGCTTGGATTTGATGACCTGGAAGACGTCTTGGAAGATGTCAATGGGCCCTGCGGTTTGTTTTTCTTGTGAAGACAGCCAAGCAAAAACCGCATCCGCCGAGGTGTACAATTCCCTCATCAGCTGGACCTGGGCTGATCGTTCCGCTAGATCAGCTTGGTTGATGCACACCGCATCAGCCCATAGACGAAAGTTGGAAGGGTCCGAGTTTCTGCTCCCCTCTTGTTGCATGGCAACCCAGTGCTTCTTGACGTGCTTCAGAGCGGTCGCCAGGTTGGCTGTGACCTGAAGAGGAATGCCATCGACAACTATCTCTTCGGTGATTGACTCGTCGCCCCAGACGTAGGAGAGGCAGACGAATTCGGGGTTTGTGTCTAGAGAGACAGTATGAAGCCTGCAAACAACCTTGTCCGTCGGCGACCGAGAGAGGATCTCAAGGAGGCGGATCTCCCTGTGTGGGTTGTTGAAAGGATGATATATGGATTGTCGCGTCGGCGTCACGGTTCTTGCGGACCGTGAGAAGAGTTTGAAAGGCCCTGCTTTCATCATGGAGCGGATGTGCCCTTGGCGGCTACTATTTGGCGGTCTTTGCTTCATGACGTGCTTTGTGGGTTAAAGTGAAAGTGATGGGCAATTGAGAATTCTCGTCCTACAGGAATAGAAAATCGAGAGCAAGCTTAAAGAGGGGAACAGTTATTATTTCTCTCCCCCTTGCTGGTCTGTGGCGTCTCAGCCGCCGCCGTGTTTTCAACATGCGCCTATCAAGTTGCTGGGTTAGCCGCTCATCAGCGCCACATCTAATCGTCGTCAACTCGTGCGTGAAGAATATCCGGATAGACAAATCTTGCTCAACCAGACCCTTGTCGATCTCATGCAAAACCATGTCTTGATATTCACCTTGGATTTTATCAAACCCAAGGCGAATGGGTAGCTCCAGGATTATGGGCCACGGGGAATAAGATAAACCGTCATATCAAACATCAATGGTCTTTCAGCCGTCTATATCTAGCCGATTCTTTGCTTCCTCCTTACCCACACCTCTTTGTCTACTGCTTCCGTGACACCCTCTGCCTTCTCGGTAGGCTTCGAGGGCTCTGTCTCTTTTATATCTCGTAATTGGACTTCCCACACCTTGAGTCTATAGGAGCCTCTATCAGACATTCCAGAAAACACATCAAAAGACCAGCCGTGCTTGGGACAAGTCAATCCAGCACTAAGGACCATCCCAAAGTCTTCAACATCGAACGGAGTGCCTTGCGATAAAGGGTATGAGGAATGAGGGCACGACTAAAACGCTTCTATTAGCTGATATAGACAAAATGCAGGAGCTGGCTTACATGGTCGACGGCATGGAATTTGCCCTTGTACTGAAAGACAAGAACTTGATCCGTCAACTCGCCCGCGAGGGCATCATCTCCAACAGGTACTTCTTCCGACTTGGAGCTATTCTCTTTAGAAACGTGAAACGCTTTGCAACCCGGTATTGACTTTGTGTTGCACATCCGAAATTTTGACAAGTTGCCTGCATCATCAGCCCCGATGTCTGGGAACGATGAGCTATGTCCTACAAAGGCCCAATCGGCACCCTGGCGGAAGAAGGGTCGAAATGCATTCATTGGAAAAGACCTTTTTCTGGTCCAGTGAGGTAATTAACTATTTGGCGGGATTTTCTAAATTCGTTGCTCTTTTCGAAATTTTCGCGGCTTTGATGGCGCAAAATTGCTAAGATGCCGCGAGAGATAAGGAACATGTGACAGATCACGTGCTCTCCGGTATTGTCTCTGAGCTCACTAATGCTCGGGTCACCGACTTGATTTCCAACGCCCTCAAATGATTCTAGCATGATTGAATGCATAGGACGTATAGATGGGATACTTTCCCTATTTCAGTCACTTTTTCCGCATTGTTCGCCCATCGACTACCCACTATCTGTCGTACGCGGTTNNCGTACGCGGTTATCCCATCAAGGGCCGGGCTTCAGCTATAACAATATCAACACTTCATAGCATCATATCCCAGTGCTAACACCGTGGCTTCTTTTTAGTCTTTTCCCTTGCATATCTTGGATGTGTCATCGACTACCCACATATCAACATTCACACCAACCTCAGAGACTACTCCTCAGATATGTCAAGTAACTGGACCAAAAAGGACAGTAAAGGCCATTGGATCTCTCATATTAACTATCTGATGATTCTCTTGGATTGACCATTTGTCTACTGCAAGCTATACTTCATTGGCGCTCCATCTTTCTCTGCGCTCCTTAGCATGATTTCCACAAACTCCACATCCGCCATACCCTCTTCAGCAGACTGCATCGGATTCTGTTTCCCAGAAGTCAGGCCTTCCACCCAGGATGCGATCTCCTCACTCACTCCACTGGTTTCGGGGAATTCCTTGACAACTGTTTCACCGCCAGAAGGCTTGACAGAAACAGTGCCCCCTGACACCTTGACAGCACCTCTCTCAAGGCCAAAGTCCCACTCAGAAACTTCGATTTGAGAACCAAAAGAGAATTGAACAGTTCCACTTGTGCCTGACTTTGTCTTGACAAGAGCGCTGACGGTGTCGGCCGGAGGGAGATGCTTTTGAGTCAGGTTCGTCAGAGCGGAAACAGATGCTGCGCTTGAATCGTCCTGAAGGAACAGCCTCGTGGCAGCAGCATAGTGAACACCTCCGTCGAGCAAAGGGCCACCTTGATACTGCGGTTGTCCCCGCCATGGTGTCGAGTACCAAAGGTTATTCGGTGGCAGCAAGCACATGAACTTGACGCCGAAATGGTCCACCTTGCCCAGCTTCTTTGCCTGTTCCGCGGCGTAGATGAACTTTGGGATGAACCTGTAGTTCTCGGCAATAGAAAAGGTCACCCCATTCTTGGACGCGGTATCGATGAGCTCCTTGGCTGCCGCGACGTCTGGGGCGACGGGCTTCTCGGCCAGTACATGCTTCCCTGCTTTGAGGGCTTGGCCAATGAACTCTGGCTGCGCAGAGATTGGGAGCGCGATTATGACGGCGGATATGTCTTTTCGCAAGAGAAGATGTTGGTATGATTTTCCCTCGCCAGAGTCAGAAGAGTACAGGTCAACTTCGCCTTTGGTATTCAAATTGGCCGTGTCCTTGGCTGACTTCAAAGACCGTGAATAAATAGCTTTGAGGCTCAAAGATGGGCATTTCATGATTCCAGGCTACAGTATCTTAGTCTGTGTTTCTTGAATCTCCGAGATGGGCTCACCATGTGCTCCATCTTGGCAAAAATGCCGCCTCCAATAAGAGCAATGCCGATTGGGTCCATGCTTGATGTCCTCGTGTTTGCAGATTTGTCAAAATGGCAAGGCTTAGATTGGTATGGAAACACAAAGAGCAACCTCTTTATACTCGAGACGACCCTCCTATTCACTTTCCCCTCCACACCTTTGTGCCAGTCAGAAAGACAGACTTGGCCAGCGGCGCGGAGGACAGTTCTGTAATCAGTAACCAAAGCAATCGGGGATCCAGCAATCAAATCATGTGATTATATGGCGTGAGAGACTCGTGGTTCTCCCTGCCGCGGGCTGCTGGTAAATGACTGCTTGAAGTTGAATTGGTTTCCTATCTAGGCAATAAAACCAGCTCATGGACTAGTGGGCATAGCAACTACTTTGAGTATCAGCAACACAACCAATTGGATGTCTGGCACTAGCCCGTCGTTCTTGCATCAACATGACCTTGCCTACAACGGTCAAGGCTTTGTAGTCAACATCTTTAGCCATTCACCATTCCTCTCCACCAACTCATTGCCGTGCGCAAGCATCACCTAGGCTATTACATGCCCGCACTAAACCCAATGTTGAACAACACTAGCAATCACAGACCTCTTCGGCTTCTAGGCAAAGTCCCCGCCACCTCTAGGCGCCCTTCTCTTCCTGGTGAGTAAGATGGGGAGCTGGTGCCTGATAGAAAATTGATCTTCGTCATACTGGGGTGGCTTCGTGTCGTTGGAATCCGAGCCCGTGTCGAACGGGCACATCTTTTCCCAGCTAATATCGCCCCAACAGGACTTAAGGCGTGCAATGGCGCGTTTCGGGGAAGGTGCTGTGAAGGTGATCAATATGGCAAGGGCAATAACTGTCACACTGACGACTTCACCGATAGCTATGAAAGATATTAGCTGCCTGGGCATGATAAATCGAGTAGGGAGTGGAGCGTAAAGACGGGTGTCCCTGAATCTCGTCTGATCGGATGAGAGGCTAGCACTCACCCATACGGTCAGCAAGCCATCTCTCTTCAACTCTGATTTCCCCCTCGCTGTTCTGAGGATGGTAGGTAAAGGGGATTGCAAATAGGCTCGTCATGAATGACAGCGGGGTCTATTAGACAGCCGTTAGTCCAAATCAGCATCGCACAAGAGTCTGGAGCCCCTCATGATGCAACCTACAAAGATAACAGTCACCAGTGTGAATATCCAGATTGCCTTGTTCAGTTGACCAGCTGATTGCGCCTCATCCAGCGAACTCTGAGCCTGCTTGATCTGAACAAGATAGTCAAGCTGCACGCCAAGTTAGCCTCGATTAAATGTACATGGTTTTCCTATGTTGCTCGTGGAAGGAGGGTTGGTGACGCACAGCTTGAAGTGTACGTTCGGCATGTCCGTCGAGGGTCCTTGTGCGCTCAATTAGGTGCCCGACGCCGCAGTCGTCGATGAAAGCCTGGTTGGGTTTGGGAGCCAACTTCTTTGGCCAGAAGAGATCAGAAAACTTCTTGACAACGTTTTGCTGCGTCTCGAAGATTCGGAGGATCAGGTGTAACTCGTCCCGGATGTCTTTGCATTTGCTGATCAGGTTGATCTCGCCGGTGATGTCCGATGTCTCACCGACGACGCCGTCTGGATCAATCGATTCGCTGAATGCATCGAACCGTTTAGTTTCTTTTTGGCTCTAGTCAATGACACAAAGTCATGTCTTGTCAGCGGTGGTTGTTGGGAATTGTGTTGGCTTCATGAAATACATACACATTCGGCGATGGAGCTATCGAAGATGTCAAGCACATGGATACCTAGACCTGCGTATTGAAACTCTTCTAGAAATGTCACAGACTCGAAGAGTATGTCTTCGATTAATTCGTGCGGGTCTGTGTACGAGTGGACGCCACCCTGGCGGATGGTGTCGAAGAGTGTGTCTTCGACACCACGGTGGTATCGATCTGGAAAAGCCGTGATGATGGTGTCTGTAGAGGCGAGTCAAAACCACCGGGACGTAGTAGACCGGGCATAGTAGTTACCTTTATCGAGCTTCCAGAGCCAAAGTTGATGAACCATGAGCAATCTCGCCTGCTTACTTGGATCTCGAATGTTTTCTCCAAAGTCCTCCTCGCCGGCGTCTGTTGTCTTGAATTTACGCCCTGTCGGCTGTGAACTATCCCTTCCGTAAGGCGGCTTTGGTTTCTTTTGGACCTTTTCGTCTGTATGTGGGCTGTCAGCATGCCGCGAACAAGGTACTTCATTTCGACATCCCGCCACTCGCATTTAGGGAAACTCACCAGGGCCTTTGGCGTGCCGTCCATCTCCATGTCCCTTCTTGCCTCTTTCGGTGACACTCTCAAGCCACTTGAGGACAACCTGATCCTCGTCGCGTTCCATGAGGTCCGAATCCGTGAGTGTGTCATAATACGACGCGTCCAGCGTCTGTGATCTGTGAAGTCCTCTTAATCGCTTGTAGGGGCGCGACATCTCTTCTAGCTCAAACTTGTGTCGGAACCCAGGGGACCGGGGCTTGTAGTTGTCTGAAGATCTGACCTGTGTAAGGTGTTGGAGGTACTCTCGAGTCTCAAAATCAATGTAAGGCACCTGAATTGCTCAGTTTCTTTTTCAGTTTCTTCGGGGTTGGTCTCCTATATGAATCATACCACAATAGAGATTTTGTCATTGCTGGGGAACTGGGTCGAGTTCCTCCAGGTCTCTCCTCGATAAAAGCCTCCAGTTGTGCTTACGACAGAGCTTTCTATGTCCTCCGTCTATAGAGAGTTTATGTTTAGTAAGGATTTCGGATCGGATCGCTCGATGTCGTGGTGGTTATATACTTACACTTTCAGAGTCATTCTCCGTCTCCTGTTCATCTAGGGCCTTGTTTTTCAAGAAGTCCCCTGCCTAGCCATCTGTTAGCAACGGCTCCAGTAGTGACACACTGTGCTGTCTCCTTGGACTCACATGCGGCATCCGTGTGAAGACGCCATTCGCCCCCTTTCGCTGGGCTACGTTTCGGCTGAGGAATTTCCATGCCTCCTTTCTCCTATCGTCTTGATTGTCACTGGGATCGTCTAGTTCAGTGAGTCGCCACACAAGGTCCTATAGTCGGCCGGTCAGTTCAGCAGGAATCAGCACAAGCGGAGGCACATATTGTCACAAACCGTAACCCAGGACATCTATTTTATTGGGTTAGCGCTATCGTTCAAATGTGTTCAAGACAAGACTAACCTGGTTCACAGGGAGGTGAATCCACTTCCAGCATCGTTTCTTCACCTTCTCCTTGTCCAGTCCGAATTGCCCAGACACAAGGCTGACGAATTTATCCTCCAGACTTGTCATCTGGTCTTCTTTGTGAAGAAGATCATGGACAGACACTGACCAACTCTGCGAGCACTTTCCATCTCTGTAGTAGAAGCGGATGTTTATGTTGAACTTTTCGCAGACCTTCTGATCGCCACGATCAATGTTGTTGCGTCCTGATGTGTCAGTCGTATCGCCTGGGACGTTGCCCCAGCACGTTGGGGCGTCAGTGGGAATGGCCTGCACGGCACGAGCATCACTCGGATCCCATTCATTGATAGAGCGAAGAAGCTCGTCGAGCATTGCCTTGTCGACACTTTCGGGCAAGTCTGGCACAAGATCTTGTGGTGTCTTGCCGTCAAAGTTGCGACACTCGCTATCGGCGCCGTGCTCTAGTAGGAGCTTCATCATTTCCTCGTCCGCTTTCTGTACAGCGTCGTGCAGTGGGCTATCACCTGTCCAAGTACGAAATCAGTGAATGTGCTCAAGACTATGTGGGCGACCTGGGGGTGATTACCGAAAACGTCCCTTGTGTTCACTTCAGCACCATTGTCTAGCAAATGCTTCACCACGGCGGCCGGGCGTGTCTCTCCCCCCTTGGGCCTCCAGACCAGGGTGTGCAACGGAGTGAGATTCTGGCCGTCGAGAGCGTCGACGCTGCTGCCGGCTTCAAGCAGAACTCGAGCGATCTCGGCAGCGTGGGGTTTAGTCGATACATAATGTAGGGGAGTCCGGCCGTATTTGTCACATGCGTCAACCGCTCCTTTGTATCGTTGTGTGACGTTCACCACAACCTGTTTGTAGTCCAGCTCCACGGCCCGATGCAGAACTGTTTCATTCTGGTCGCCCACCTCGTCAGCCCATTCAAAGCCCTCTTCTTTGATGATCTGGGCGGCTTTATTCTCGTTGCCTTCTTTAAAAGCCTGGAGAATTTTGTGTACTTTCCCGGTTCGCTTCCTTGGTTCATTCGCCATGATCGAGTGTGTGTCGTTGGGCCTCCAATCAGGCTCCTGACTGAAAAGCGCGGCTGTTGTCTTCACAGTCGCTTGCTTCATCTCCGACAAGCCTGGCGGAGTTGACATTGAGCCGGTAAGAGATCTGGGCGGTGGAATCTGATGGTATGTTTAACGCTTTACGCAATTGATGCTCGCGCCTCGGATTTAGGTGAAGGAATGAATGGCACCATTTAAACGGGATCGGGAGTCTCTCCTTTAATATTGACGCCTCTCCAAGGAAGTAGGCTCAGTGGGTGCACTCAAGCTGACCAGACACAGGGGCCTCAATCGAGGATGGCCCAATCATTGTTAGAATTGAAGTGATGGAACCGCTCGGTTCCGTTTTCAAGTGTGATTTGTCAATTTAGGCCATAGGAGGGCAAAAGTGCACCCAACCAAAGAAACCATCACCCGCCTTCGTTGCTCTAACACGAGCTGAAATTAAGCGACGTTACACTGCTTATTCTCAGTGAGCTGTGGCTTGCTGCGGGTATGTCTTTAAGGATATAGATGACAAAAAGCAATATGGTCCTTTGGTCCATTCAGCATCCGTCAGCCTCTTAAGAACCCTAACACGGCCGGCCCAAAGAGGACCAAGGAGGTTGCCTGTGTGATTCAGGGTCAACACCAACTTCGAGGCAGTCAACCATTCAGCAAATCACTCGTGAGAGGTCACAAAACGGATAGGGAATTTGCTATGGCACAGATGTGATCGTCGGCGGCTGGTCGTCGGAATGACCCCTTTGAGTTGGGTCACCACGACCCTCGATGCCCTCAAGGTTTTGTGAAAGGCCGCAAGTGGCTCGTCGGCCACCACCTGAACGCAGGTATTAAGCGTGACCCTGAAGGCACTGATATATTCTATAATACAGGTATAATACGTATAGTTTATATTAATCATAACCCGCGGCGACTAGTTAAATACAAGTTCCAGCCTTGACCTTTTTCATATAATTAAAATCTCAGAGAAGTCATTATCACTCAACTCACCGTGCTTCTCCACGTTCCAATCGCAAATTCCCACCCTCTCATACACAGGCATACCACGCAATGGCAGTAGACGTTCTGATTCCAGTGCAAGAGTCAAACACAGACACTTCTGGTAGACCCCCGCGCGGGCGATCTCAAGACAGAAGACCATGTCCGTCCACGCAGTGAAGCTTTTGAAATCCAACCTGAATTCCGCTGTTGGGTCCACGAAGTCCTGTATCCGTGTCCGATCTGACCTCTTCCGCCTCGTTGCCGCTTCGACTTCTGGTTTCGTCGAGATGGACGTGTCAGATCGTGGATACATCCTAGTGATCCGACCTCTCAAGTGCAGCGCGCAGAATCCTGGCGTGTCCCTGCAGCCGAGGAACTCTGCTTCGCAAGTAACAACATTGTGGTCGTGCGAGTCAATCTCTTCGAATGTGACTGGTTCCATGACGGACAACCACGACCAGGTTGGTACTTGAAGGCCTGTCAACTCTGGCCGACGTCCAAAACTTCCTTCTCCTGGAGCCTCCCTTCCCCTTCCCAAAACAGCGGGGTGCTCATTTGTCAGTCCATCAACGTCGCGCGAAGAGCTGTAGGGCCACTTCACGAGCCACAGCAACTCTTCCCACAAGTGCTCACTGTTCAGGCGTTTCTTCCATAGTCCAAAGATACACACATCATCCAGCCTCTTCTCGATCAGCTTTACCATGCCCGACATGGCAACTAGCCTGTCTGACGGCTCGGTGATAGCCCGGGCCGAGTAAGACTGGATGATCTGCCTCCAGTTGGCATACATAGCAGTATTGGACTCTGCAGTTGAGTTCCTCGGGCTCGCACTCACGCCTTCTTTGAAATCTTTGAACACCCGTCCACCGGTCTTCGTCTCACTGCGGCGTGCATATACCAAGTCTGGTATCCCGATAGGATATGCCTCGGATGCGTTGAGACAGCAGCAATCCCAGAACATCTCTCCTTCTGTGAAGTACAGGATGCGTGGCGAAAGGACCTGTTCCTGGAGGATCCAGGCTCGGCTGTCTAGAATTCCGGGCTTTCTCTCGGCCCACTCCGTATTGTGGTGGTCCGCAAAAGCGAAGAGAGATCCCGGCCTCCGGAATAGCGCCCGTTGACGATGGGGAAGCCGGAGGTCTATAGCACAAGGGTGCGGTCTCTTGGCTGTCCTTTCTTGTAAAATCCCACGCCCCGAAGAATGATCTCCAGCCGCAGCTATCGTCAGGAGAGAGTTGCGAAAGATATCGGACATCATAGATGCCTGCCATTTCCAGTCCTCGGGGTCGTCTTGGATAATACACAGAGTGTCAATCCAGAGGAACCGGATGCCGAGTTTACGTGTAAAATCCACAGCATCTGCAAAGACTTTCGGCAAGGAGTTCATATCAATGAACCTTGATCTCTCGTCAAGATTTTCTCCAAGTGTTTTGCATGTATCATAGTCTGCCCAGCGATGACTCAGTGTCAGGTAGAGACCTTTCTGCCCTTTCGTTGTATAGAGAAACGGGTCTCGGGGAGCGTCAGATGTGCCAACGTCCACGACACGCGGGGGTAATGGGGAAATGCCGGTCTGGTACCGGTTGCATCCGGCGTGCTGTGTTAAACAGGTCCTTATCCAGAACCCTGCCACTGATATTTCCTTTGGTAAGCCATTTCCAACATCTTTAAGCGTTTCAAGTCGAGAAAGGGGTTCTGCGACGTCATCTGAATATGGTATTAGCATAGAATCTAGGAAGGACAACGAAGCGGAATGGGCATTATTACCACTCAACGATGCGATGCGAATGGATCCACGAAGAAATTTATGTCGTAGTTCGATCTGATCAAGAAAATCAGACCATAAATGCCTTGTTGGGGCTCTGAGATGGCGCAGCGAGTGTGCTCTGTATGTCAAGTACACATTATCGTCCTTCTGAGTCGTCTTCCATTCGACTGACTGATTGGTGACTTGTGCCATAGAAGCAGACGGTTCGGACGGCAAGTGGCCAGGCATCACAATGCCCTCGCGCGGATCGAATCGGAGGCCCTCTATCCCAGGCCTCTCCCTCTCGAGCCTTTCTAACTCATCGGACAACCCAAGGCCAAAGGTGCGCCGGGAGGTCCCCCGGGAGATCTGCTGAGAGGTATTCGTGAGGCGCGCTGGCCCTGCCTGTGTTGCGCTTGGGCTGGTGGGAGGTGATATGTTTAACACCACGGATTTGCCAGCCTCGATAGAGAGAGCTTGCACAGGTAGAGCGTCCCAGATCATGGCACAGAAGAGGCAGCCCCGTGCTTTAGACTCAGTGACTTGTGCAAGAGTAGAATGATTATAAGACGTGCGTTGCTCGTCGGAGTGCTCTTCAGTGCAGCCACATTCGCAAAGACTGGAAGGTCGTCTGAAAAATGCATTACACCTCGCACAAAACCGATTGTCTGCCGGTTTCCTGTGGGACAGTTTCATGTCGATTTCCTGCAGAAATGCTGCATATGGCTCCCTTCTTGCCTGGATAAGTCGGATGGTTGCGTGATGATGACCGAGCAACAGGGCTAACTCTGGGTTCCTGTTCCAGACAGCCAGGTTCCGTGTCTTGACCAGGGCTGTCCTCGCCTTGTCGAATCCACATCCACCTTGAACGAGCATCTTGAAAGCCAGCAGGTGATCATGATCGAGCGCAACATCAGCGGGCGTGGTGCCGTCTTTGGCCCGAAGCAGGATGGAAGCGCCTCGTCCGAGGAGCAGGTGAATAACGGTGGCCTGGCCGTGAGCGGCAGCCTCGTGCAACGCAGTCCTCCCATCGTTGTCTTGTGCGTCGATATCGACTCCGGAATCGAGTAGAAACTCTACTGCAGCACGATTCCCGCACAAGGATGCGTCGTGAAGCGCGGTGGCTCCTGAAACGCTCTTTTTCAACGGATCGGCGCCATGTTGTAACAGGAGCCTCACCAGCTCCGCGCCTTCACATCCAGTAGCCTCATGGAGATAGTTGGTGCTTGGGATGGATTCCTCGTCATTCGGGTCAGCTCCATCCCGGATCAAGTTTGCTGCAGTGGCGGCATCCTCTGAATGAATTGCGCTTAGAAGCCGCGACTGCTTCCTGAGATGTTCCATGCGGGAATTTCTGGTGCTAAGCGCCAGGCGAGGCAGATACCCCGTGGCTTCGATGACCGGGATCCGGATGGCAGTGAGCCTCGCGGAAAGATTGACGAGAGAATCGCAACCTGCAGTTCGCAGGGAGGTCGGAATCACCGTTGGTTCCAGTCTTTCATGTCATGACAGGCGAGGAGAGATGACTTGAATGGCTTGGTCATCATCGATCACATGAAACATCCGCAGCCTGATCAGGGAGAGAACCAATCAGAAACGAAACTCGAATCGGAGGTGCAGCATCAAGTCACGTGTAGCTGCAAGCTAGGTAGGTATTAGTAGCAATGACCTGGATGGGTGTCTTGAGGCCAAGTCGGCTCTGCGGTGAAAGAGTGGTTATTGATGCTCGTGTTGATGGTGCAAGAAGAGGGTTGTGTACAGTGCCAAAAACCGGTAGAAATACCACCGCCACTGTGGGTTGCGCCTATGTCCCCTCCACAGCGAACTTAGTCCAGGTAGGTCTTGACCTTCCTGTACTCCATGAAAAATAGCACTTACAAAGCCCGCGGCAGTGGCAAAGTAATCATTTTCCATCTCATGAGAATTCAAACCTTTCAAATGGGCTCTTAAGCTTTGACAGGAGATCAAGGATGTGATAAAAGACAGAGGAAGGGAAAGGCACAATATAAATTCAACAACTTTGATAAGCCTTCAGCTTCTTTCTATACAAAAGAACGTGACCAGTAGGACACTCTGTCAAGCAATCTTCATATTCTCCCTTGCCTAGCATAAATCTCCACCAACGTTCTTCTCACTTCCGGATACCTAGCTCAAGCAGGAATGATGCATCGTCGAGACTTGTTCAAGGTCCCAACATCGCCACAGCGAGTGTCACTCGGGACATCGAGATACTGAGCCGAGTACTTGATCCAAGTGTTGTCAAAGTGACCAGAGATGGTAGTGTGGCATGCATTCCCACCGTGGATGTCGATGGTGTAAGGGAGAGGGCTGGTGAAGGTGGTCCAGTTGTCATTTCCACAGTCGAGCCCGCCTTCAGTCTTCCACGTCTCACCCCTGATGGTGATGGTTCCCTTGGAGCCACCGACAGAGTTGTCTCCAAAGACGACGCTAAAGTAGCCGCTGGATTGATCATTGTCAGCTAATGCCTGAGATCGAAGTCCCGGAGATCTTACCAAGCGATGTCGCCGTGTCCGTCGTTCCAGACACAATCCCGCTTCTCGTTCGGATCGTAATATGTGTTGACGAGGTCAAGAGCATCATGGACATTGTGCGACTTGCGCATGCTGGGCTTGGGCTTGTTCTCTTCACGCGATTGCAGAGGAACAGCAGAAGCGCCTAGGGCAAGAAGAGTGGCAAGCAGAGTCTTGGAGGAAACCATCTTGAAAATATGAAGCGTAAATAGGTAGCTGGTTGTTATATGTGGAGAGAAGAAGAGTGCTTTGGATGTGTGAGTGATGGTGAGGATGAGAGTCAGTCTTCTAGAGGGAGGAAGCCCTCTTTATATTTTCTCAAAGCCGCGAAAAGGAATAAGATGTGCCGATGCTTGAATTCTGGGTCCCGGATGCTCTCACGACACTCAGACACGCCCATCGACCATAGGAGCTGAGCTGAGCTGAGCTATGCTTGTTTCACCCGCGATCCCTCACGAAGGAATCAAAGAGGCGAAGCAGGTTGCACAGAGAATCCTTACGAATAATCTGCAGCTGCAGGCTCACCAGATCCTACGGCAGTATCGCCATGCCTCAAAAGAAGTGAGAGCAGGCTCAGAGTCCACTGGGACAGAAAAGGATTGTTTTACTGTCAGCTTGATAGCATTCATTAGCTTGGCGTTACTCCATACACGACTAATCGAGATCTCTTGTTACATGACCTAAGCATGAAGAGTACACATGGTTAAACACCAGGTCGTTGGGTCGGAATGAAAGCGGCGGTGCTGTGAACCGTGTAACACCAGCATGGCATGACATGCAAGCCAACGGCCATTCGTGTGGTATGTCACAAGGCGTTTTGTCTTTATGCAGGCTCCTCCCGCAACGCCCCATCCTATCATTGGCACATCATTACTGCATGCCGCAGCTGGACGCAATGACCAACGTCGACAGGCTTGCTTCAGAACAGATCCTACCTAATGATCACGAGGAGATACTCGCATTGTACTGCACAAGTTCTGTACAGAGATTCCTAAAATTATGCCTCGGTATCCTGGGACAAAGCTCAAGCGACTTCAGTCATCAATGTGGCCGCTTTTACGATCCCACTTCGACTTCAACTCAGCTCTGCTTCAGTCCTCCTCAGCCCCTCATGATCAGCTCTCTGCTCACCCCTCTGGCTGAGTAGACCAATAACCGTTCTTGACCCGCTTCTGCGCCCTCAATCTCTAGACCCTTTTCTGTTACACTGCTTAGCTCTCACAAAAGGTCATGATAACTCTAACCGGGAGGTTGTCTTGGACCTCCTTTGGGACCGGGGACCGGCACAGATTTTAGGACTGGGCTGTGATCAGATCCTTCCATCTATAGAGTAATGGGCCCCGATAGCGACATTCTTTACTCCGAAGCCGTGACCGCATCGTGTTGACAAACAGTGCGTGACTTTCACCGATCTATATAGCGTCCTCCCCCTGTAAACCGCACCCAGCATTCAAACCCTCGCGCCAGACTTATTGGTGCCCGCCACTTCGCTTACTCTCCTCCTTCATGAACCAGAATACCTAGACTGCTCTCATTACCAAATTCTCTCTGAGGTGTGCAGGATCACAGCCACTTCCTTCAGGTACGGGTCCAGGACTCGTTCCACGAGACCGTCTTTGATCCACGAACTGTCCCATTCAGGACGCCAAAGTGCCTTGCAATATTCCCAATATTCAGGGTAGAAGCCAGAAAACTCCCAATCCAGAATAGAAACGACCGTTGATCCCTGGACGATGATGTTTCGCGGTGCAAAGTCATTATGCGTCATGACGATCTCATGGCCTTTCATGACGTCGAGCTGGAGCTTGTAGAGGAGAACTGTGAACGGATCATCGCGACCGCTCGACCACGCCTTTACGAGCCCTTGGTTGAACTCGGCCTCGTCTTTATACGGCCCGTATCCGCCAAGATCATCCGAGAAGAACTGATCGTCGCACGCCGAGCCATCGATGCTGCCGATGAAGGATCCTTTGATCTGGCGGAGCTCGTTGAAATAGCCACGAAGCTGTTGGATAACAGATTCCTTTTCGGCGTCGGTGAACTCCACCCATGCGTGATCGAGTCGCGTGCCGCGGACGTACTCCATGACAATGCGGACGAAACCCGACTCTTCATCCTTATAAACGCTGTACACCTTTGGGACTGGGATGCTGGTGTGCTGGCGGACGAACTTCATGGTATTTGCTTCGGCTACACGCGTGTTCTCTGAAGTCTTGACAACCGTCTCCCCGTCGGTCAACAGGCGAGCGGCACAGAACGGTTGGAATTGAGCAGCCTCGGCCAGTTCCTGCTTGGTGACTATGCGGTCCATGGCGCTCAAGACCGGGAGCACCTGACAGCGCGCGAGCAGATGGGAAGGGACAGAAATGTATGTTTAGCTCATGTTTGACGCTGTATCTTCAACATCTAGTTGGTTGTCATTTACGTACAGTCACACCACCCAGGTACGGCCACGTATTCATGCCTGATCGCTAAGGCAACGACTCGGTGAAGTCTCCATTCCCAAACCGTAGCAGTCTTGGTACGACCAAAGTCCGGATGACCCCAGCTGTTATGCTGCGCTATTGGCATGGCGCACATACTGTAGAGAAGCGAGAGTAAGGGGTTTATTCAAGCCGAGAGAATAATTGGGCATTGTTTTTTATTCGAATTCCCCGCGCGCTTCCTTGGCCTTGGGGCCGTTTCATCTCGAATCCCTCACGAGCATAGCCCTTGTGGCTAACAATGCCCATTGGAAGGATTTCTCTGGCTGCATAGCTTCGCCATGTGTTACTTTCAAAGCCCTGTCAAATCAATAGACTTCGGTCCCGAAGTGCTTGATCGGTCCCGATGCAGATCCAAGAGACCGAAGCATCTATAATTGTTTCCTCACAGGCTTCGGTGACGAGTTTTGGGCCGAACCTGAGCCTTGTAAATGCGGGGATGGCTGTGCTATTTGTCTCCTTACCATGTATTGCCGATAAGGCATAATCAAGGACCTTGGCTACATCACATCCACCGCCAGGAACGTTCAGGAAAAGCTCAGCAGAGCTGTCACTTTATCCAAGAGGGCATCGCCGAGGCACAAGTTTCAACTTTTGCACTGTTTGTCAGCTAAGTAGCTTTGCAGTAAAAAAGCATTCCCAGAAGAAATTCCATATTGTATAGGGCTGAATGAGACGAATCACCCATAGCGTGAGGGCTTCTAATACTTCATGCTAGCTTAGACCTTAAGCTTCTCATCTACCATAGTTGACAACTTATCATCCGCTCCCGGTCCAATATACAGATCACACCACCTCCCTATCCTTTCAAACATATCCAGCCAAAATCTCTGCGCCCTGATACCGTGCCCCTCGCCGGGGTACGCCACAAACTCGCAGGGCAATCCGTGAGCCCTCAATGCGCGACGGAAGCCCTCAGCCTGGGTAAACGGGCAGCGGTCGTCCTTGTCTCCATGCAAGATCAGCATCGGTGGGATTACGGGCTCTCCACGCTCCCGAGACTGCTTCACTGCGCCAGCCACCTCCCACAATGCACTGCCCTGGCGGTTCCTCGTGTCGTGACGGTCGAGCGTCCAGATGGAATCTCCGCCGGCCAGTTCCCTCTCATAGGTCGAGCCGAGGTCTGCCGTCAGGGCGAGGCTCTCGATATCGCAGACGCCTGCTCCCGCGATGGTGGCGTTGAAGCGCCAACCGAGGCCGTGGAGACCATTTCGCACGCTGCACAAGTATGTGATGAGGCCGCCCTGGCTCCATCCGCCTACGATGAGCTTCTTGGGGTCGGCGAAGCGGTTCTTGATGGCATTGTCTGTGATGGATATGACGTCGGCGTAGTCATATTTTCCCTGGCCACCCATGCTGTACGAGGCGAACTTCTCGCCGCGGCCAGAGGAGCCGCGGTACTGCGGAAGAAGCACACCGTAGCCCTTGGAGAGGATGTATGGAGCCCAGCTGAAGCAGGTCCCGTCGAAGGTGTTGCAATCACGGGCCGTTGGTCCTCCGTGGATTATGACGAATGTCGGCAACGGCTCCGCGGGCGTGCCGTCCGCTGTCGCCTTGGAGGTTGGCGTCAGATACAGGGCGTCCAGTTCAACTTCTCCGTCTGCGGATGGACAGGTAAGTACGCTGCAGGAGCCAAATGATCGACCCTCGAGAGGCTTGCCATGATTGGAAAGCTTGATATCCCCCTTTCCCTCCTCGACCACGAATACCTCGTAAGGTGTACCGACGTCAGACAAGCCGGCGGCGAGAATTGGGGTGCCAGTCTCAGGGCTGATAAAGACATCCCACGCCCAGATTTCCGTATCCTTTTCGAAGAGGTCCTTCCCACCCATCTCGCTGATGACACTATTGAACCTGACCATGCGATTCACCAGGAGCTTCCCGCTAACCACAGCCAGCCCTCCCGCATGGTCATGCTCGCCGCACGCGACCTTGACGTGCTTGGGCTCGGCTGCCGCGGGATCAACAGAGTAAACAGCCGGGCCTCCAGTGTCCCTGTTGTCAGGTGTGCCGGTGATAAAGTAGATGGAGCCGTCGGGGGCCCAGGTCAGGTCGTTCGGTGCATTCGGCACGTTGCATAGATCCCTGACCTCGCCGGTTTCCACGCTGACAGTGCAGATGTTTGTGCCCGTCAGCATGGCCTCCTCTATGTTGGGGTTCGCGACGCTCAGAAAGGTCACACTCTTCCCGTCAGGACTCCAGGAAAGTCCATCGATATGCCGATCGCCTCCGACCAGTGTCCGAGTCTCTTTGGATGCCACATTGACAAGGCGCAGGCGCGCATACTCCCAGCGTTCCCCCCAGACATCAGGGCCAGTCTCCTCCTTCTCTTCCTTCTCCTTGAGCTCGTCGGTCTTTTCATCGGGAGAGAGGTAGGCGATAGTTTCTCCATCCGGAGAAAAGGCAAACGTCCCAATGTCCTGGGCGTTGTCGGCTGGCGTGATAGCAACAGCGTCCCCGCCGTCCAAACGCAGCGTCCAAATCGCCGAGCTCTCACCCGGTTTCGCGCGGTCGGAAACGAAAGCTACCTGATTCCCACCCGGATGCCAGGCCGGGTCGTCTTCTTGGGACTGGCCCGAGGTCAATTGGCGCGAAGAGCCTGGCTCTGTGGTGGAAGCCAGCCATAGCGTCGACACACTATTCTTGCCTTTGCGACCACTGGGTCTTGTCCTGTATAGAACCTTTTGACCGTCGGGAGAGAATTTGATGTAGAAGGGGATCTCGAGTTCGCAGATGGTCTCGGCCAGTTTTTTGTCAAATGCCGAGGCGTCTCCTGATGGTGCCATGGTTGGTGAGTGAGTACAGTTGAGTGTGAGGAACGGTTGTGTAGGTGACCAGTTTGAACTAAATAGCCAATTCAGATGTTGTACAACAACCATGAGTCATTATGAGACACGTCTTACTTGCATATGTTGCATGCAGTGATGACCCGATGGTTAGTTAGCTAGAGTAACAGCTTCACTCATTATCCAAGTTTGCTTGTCTTGTCCATCCTATTGTGTTCTTTGTTATAGCNNAACCGCGTACGACAGATAGTCTTGTCCATCCCATCCAAGTACTCTCGCCGCGGAATGCGCTTCTTGCCCCGCCTCGAGACTACGTCAGCGCAGCTTGGAAACCGAAACGAACAGTCTAGCTTGCAGATACAGCGCAGAATGCATCCTAAAATGATCTGGCTTGGATCTCGTTTTGACCGGGGTGCCTGTCCCACTTGTTCTTGTTGCCTAAACCTGCACACCATAGTTGGTTGAGCTGCCCTGCAACGATCTGGTTTCCATGTGAAATGCTAAGATGTTGGCTCTGCCGTCATAGCCATAGTGTTAGTGAAGTTGCTTGCTCAACCTAGTCTTGAACTATCATGGGATCCCGAGGCAACACTGCCGAGTAGCTCTCGAGTTCAGGCACCCGCTTGTCAAGTCTCATATCCGAGACTCTGCACATTCGCGTGCATACATCAAGGCAAGTTGATCATCTTCCAACATAGTATTGGAGTAAATTTTTCCTAAAGTATTGTTTCTAGGACAAGTTCCTTGCGGAACATCTCCAACCCACCATCATGGCAGACATGGTTAGAAGGGGGATCACCAAGCCAGGCGAATATTCTATAGCCGAAGGCGAGATCCTCCTCGAAAGAGCCCAAAAGGCCCCGGACACGGCGAGGACCAGCGACATTGATGGCAAGCAAGACGTCTGGAGAGTTTCCGAAGATCGAAAAGGGTGTGTACCTGTTCCGAGGGCTCGTTGAATGGACGCACCCACGGGGGCCGGGGACACGAGGAAACGGTCGAACCGATATAGTACGTTGGTGACTGAGCTGTACCCAATACCAGGACTTTCTGAGAATGCGCTAGCTCTCATGATACTATAGGTGATCTGCTAAAATGTTAAATTCCTCACTCTCAAGGCCGCCCGAACATGGTCGCTGCGTCTAGTCTAAGATGATTGAGCTTTCTATTCATTATTCATAATTAGAGCTTTGTCGGGATTCGAGTTGTCAATATCACTGATTCAGCGGCTGATTTTGAAGCTCGAAGCAACCTATGCTGTCACCTCAGTCACTCCCCGGTCAACAAGTTGCAAATTCCGGGCCGTGATACGATTATGGTTCCCCATCTCACGCTTTACTTCAGTAGTAAAACAAATACACGTTTAATTACTATGCGGCCTCCGGACTCTCGGCAATCCGACAAGTCCGAGATTCCTTCTCTCAGCCGAGAACCCCCCCAGTTGGCTATGAACCCAATGACTCATGTCAACTTTTCTACTTCCGGCGAAGAATGGAAGGGGCGGTCGCGTTGTACAAACAAGGGTCGCCCCAAGTAGACTTACTTGGCTCTGGTTACCCCATTAGCCTATTCAAGGCACATTGGGTCGCTCTTCGGACTTCACGGAGAGCCGAGACGGACAGGCAGGTCTCACTTTCCGAGAGCCAACGGCTATTAGAAGCGGCAGAATGGTTTAGTGGTCATTTTCATATTGGAACCAATTATTCTATAATTGGTCTTCACCTCTAACAGCCTATCATTCGTCAAACAGCAACAATGACATTTTCTGAATCTCCCGCATTGCAATCGTCCGTAACTGGGCAATTCACTTTCTTAACTCTTCCCTACGAGATTCGACTTGCCATATATCGATGGGTGCAACTTGATCACGAGGTCCATTTTCCACAGCTGGATGCTGGATACCCCAATCCAACCTGGACGCCCTATTTGCCAAATGCCATCATCATCAAGGATCACCCAGATGCCAGAAAGCATTCCCAAGAACATACTTTATCACGCAGACAGGCAGTCGAGCTGAGGAAAACCCGTCGACCCCCATGGCAGTATCGGCCTATCTGCCGAATCCCAACATCTCTCTTGACAACAAACAAGCAGATTTATCTGGAATCGAGAAGCATGACGTTTCATGAAAATGAGTTTGCTTTCGTGACCTGGTTTTCATCTGGCTTGCCCGCAGCGGTCGCCTTCGCCAAGGGGCTGAAACAATGGCAGCGATCAGCCCTGCGATACGTTCGACTCGAGGTATCCATGGTGGAGCTTCGAGATGGAGGCACCGAGAAGTGGAAAGAGTTTTGCCGTCTGCTATGCCATGGACTATGCAGCTTGAGACTTCGACTTGAAAGAACGTCCAGCCCCCGTGTCATTAAACCACCCACCGAAGCCCACCCGGAAGGCAGCGGTTTCTCGGCGGAGATGGATGATCTCTGGCGACATTACCCCCCGCAAGAATTCGTGTCCACATTCGCAGGCTTGACGGCATTGAGGATACTAGAGGTGGAACTATCAGACCCGAAATGGGGTGTTGTCGCGAAGGGGGGCTGGTGCGAAGCTGTCAACAATCTCATAAATCGCGATGCAATTAAACAGGGAAGTCTCTGCCTTCTTGGTGTTGAGTCCGGAGATCAGCATGTTTATCTTTAAATTATGATGGTAGCCCTCTGGGTATTACTGGTATCCATGTTGTCAGGCGTCGAAAGTACAAGATCTCTTCACCATAGGCATTAATCTAACAGCAGGCTATCAAGTCATAGTTCCTTGGTGAATAGTGATATCAAAGTTGGATGAAACTGAACAATGGCACTCGCGTTCTAACAGGATTCTCTTTCTTCTGGTATTTACAATGCCCCTCCTTCCTTAGCCCTAGAGAAAGGAGTTTTTCCAACTTTCAGCATGTTCTATCCCTTGCCTATTCATTCTCAAGTCTTTGAAAACCCAATCTCTACACGTATTAGCAAGAGTTGATGCCGTTCGTGTTGGCTCCAATGAGGGGGTTGCAAAGGCACCTGATGTGCTTGCCAGCCACCGTGTTGTCGAGGTCCAGGCAAGGAGAAGTGTCTCCTGACCCCTGGCCTAGGAACTCGCCCTCCATCTCCTGTCTTGCTGTCAAAGAGATACCATGAAGTGCCGGCCTGATAGACGGAGTGTGTGGTGTCATCCATGGTAACCATGTGCAAGTCAAAGGCGTGGTGTCCGTAGTTCAGATCACCAGAGCTATCCAATCTGTCAGTTTTCACTTCTATTCGGCTGTATTCTTGAACCTCTCTTACTAGTCGTTGGACTTGTATTCGTTGGCCTTGGGCAGAACAGCTGAGACCAGGCCGACGGTGGCAGCGAGGGCAAGAACAAAGTTGTTGGTAAAGTGCATGTTGAATAATAAGCTCAAGGGTCTTGACACAGTAGAGGAACAGTCTAGAAGTGAGGTTGATGAATGTCGAAGCCGTTGTGTTGGATGCTGAAGGTCGAATTGATGGGCGGAGGGCATAAGACATATATAGCCGATTTGATCGTACTATAGGGCAGCAATGTCTTTTCCAAACTCCAAGCGTCATTGTTATCTTCAAGGTCCGTCAATTCAGCCCCATGGGTGGATAAATTCGCCAGGGGAAGTCCCAAGACAATACCCCCAAATGACGTTCCTAGATCAGCACTATGCGAAAACTGGTCATGGCCAATCAATTGTAAACAGTTTCAGACCCCAACCCCAGCTGCAACGTATTAGGCGCAGCCAAGTTAGCCCTATTTGAAATGCTATAATTAAAACAGATTCTTTGGTCATTAACACGCTCGACCTGGATAGAAACCTGAGACTTCTTCCCGCCATACCAGACCTGGATCGACTTTTGTCCCAGCCTGATACCATGGCATCTCAGCACACCCTCGACGACTTCAGCCGGATAGTCGAGAGCCTCGGCGAAAACAAACAAGTCCTGCATTAACCCGACCACTCCCTGTTCGGCCGATTTGAGCATTGTTCCTTGGAATTCCCATTCTTGGTTTGACTTGTGCCAGAAACACACCAGCATCTCGCCGCCCATCCCCGAAGGCCTGACGCAGCCCCAATGTCGCACCGCGCTGTCTGGACTGAAAAAGACAGAGTCCTCCACATCCCAATGCTTCTGCGGTATTCCGTGCACCCCCAGTCTCGGGACGTCGGGCGGAAACTCGACTACGACAGCGACGTGGCGGAAGATGGATACCAGGCTTCCAGACGTCAGGTGCTCGCGCGGTAACCTCGTGAGAAGAGTAAAGGACTTGGAGTTTATCGGGTAGGAACTGGTGATGCCGAGGCTCACGTCCATTCTTCCCGACTTGGCCGCTCTCATGAAAATGGTTGGTCCGGCTTTGCGCATGGGGATGAGTATAGGTCGGTTAGGCTCGTTCTTGTTGATGCATTGGAGAAAGAATATCGGATAGCGCCATCCTTGTATTCCGAGACCCAGTGAGGACCTTGCATATGGATCCCTTTGTTGGTGATGGCCATTTCGTATTCATTGACCGTCCTCAGTGTCAGGTTCGAATACCAAGCAAAGTCCTCTGGGCCTTCAGCGAGAAAACTGAGATAAGGACGTCCATCCCAGCTGCCACGCCAGGCCCAGGCAAGGATGCTCAAACCGTTGGTGGTCCTGATGATCTCCTCCTGCAGCCGTGTAAATGTCTTGCGTCCCTCCCCATAGAGCATAGGCATGTTGATGTTGAAGATTCCCAAGAGGCAATAGGCCAGGTCTTCATCTCGGGTTGTCCTCCTCTTGGCAGCCCAAGAGAACCTCTTTGCAACGCATGCCGAAGAGAGCGGAACTTGGTGACTCAGTATGCCGGCGTCAATGTTGGTTACTGCCGAGAGCCGCTTGAGGAGGCTCATCTTGTCGCCAGCATTCTAATAGTCCCCAGAGCAGCTTGAAAGGTAGCCGACAATCATGGAACAGACTACCGCCAACGCTACTAATACTTGCCCCTTCTAGAGGAGGGACAAAGCAGAGTTCAGTAATCATCCGACAGAGCTAGGCGAGAATTATCGATTTCGACTCTTCGGTACGGCTTTGCTAACTATACTATGCCATTTCGCTATCTATCTTACTCGTGATAGTATAGGTATCACCCTTATAAATAAAGGCGCAGCCTTGGGCACGGGAATAGAAGTATGTCAGGCGATAAATCATATGGCATTAGCTTCGGCCAGGCTCGCAAACGGTTTTACCTTAATACATATATTGAATATGGACATCAAGCCAGGAGAGGGTTTCCATAACCACCGTATATACCTCTGGTTCCTTGCTGCAACGAAGAGGATGACGAGAAGTCGAGTGATAGGACCGGCATTTATGGGCTCGGTGTTCGGTGACGTGTTAGTGAACTTGTCAGTAGAGGGCTGCCTCGAAGCCATCATAAGTGTTCGAGCCCAATCTTGCAATAAAAATTCATCGGTCTGATTGCATGGATGGGCAGGGGTAACATGACGTAGTGCAATTCGGGGACATACTGGTAGGACGAGGTGTACGGAGTATGTCAAAGATGGCAGAAGATGAAGTAGGCTAATTTCCAAGGGTTATTTATTGGTGAGGCAAGGAACGCGGAGACGGTAAAGGTTTGGTCCGAGCCCCCTTTCTGGCACTTATTCTCCGGAACAAATTTGGAGCAATCTCGAACCCTGAGCGTCTCTAAATACTGCAACCCCATGTCCTCGACTCGCTGCTTGAACTCACTTGCCATCCAGTCTCATCCCTCAATTCCGAAAGGGTCAATGGTTGGATCCTCATGTCTCTGATACTCCATCCAAACAGAAATGTCCTGCGCAATCGTTTCTCCGTAGACCTCCTTGACAAACCCGAACATGAGATCAATTCCCGAGCACACCCCGGAAGACGTCCAGATGTTTCCATCAACCACCCATCGAGCACTTGGGACCCATTCGACTTGAGGACGCCAAGCAGGAATCACCTTCCAAGCCCCTTTGAACGTCGTGGCTTTCTTGCCATCCAGCAGCCCGGACAGCGACGTGATACCAGACCCAGTGCATACGGTCACGAGGTACTTGAGGCCAGGGTACTGCTTTTGGATGAACTTGATGATTGGGTTCACGACCGCCGAGTTGGGCTGCCCGACGTTGTTGGGGTCCGGATCAAAGCAGCCCATACCACCAGGGATGATGAGAACGTCGAGCTGGGGAGCTGTCTCGAAGGTGTGGGTAGGTGTGATCAGCTGAGAGGTGGTGAAAGGAGGCATTTCCATTTTTTCTGGCCAAGTCTTGGGGAAGGTTGACGTAGGTTGCAGGCTCTCTGAGATGACTGACAGGGAAATACCCTCGACATGTGTGGTGAGGACATTGAGAACGTCAATCGGACCACAGACGTCGATGAGCTGGAAGCCTTCGTAGAGGACAACTCCGTATTTCTTGGGTGTCTGGGCCATGACTGTGAAGAAAGTGAATCTTTGTGTCTAATCGAAGAAGTGATTTGTCTTTGGTTACACAGACGGTCGAAGAAGTGGAATTACCTGTCTACTTATACATGTCTTACTTGGTCCTACATGACGGGATATGACCTTTGTGCAAACTCATACAGATTCCTCCATCCAGCTGATAACGGCGGTAAATGGGCGAAGGCTCGTCATCGTGAGCTAGACACGATACTCGGATCCGCACCTTTGGCAGGGATTCAAGCCCAAGAACCACTGAAGACTGCATGAAAGACCAGCTTCTTTCAACACTAAGTCTCTAAAAGGAAAGATGCTCAAGAATTCATCATTACACAAACCCTCTGCCTTGGACAAATTACTCCTCAGGCCACCTAGTCCAGACCTTGATAGACAGAGCAAGGCTTAGCTAATGGGGATTCAAGTGCACATTTGAGGCACTGCTAGCTGGGCCAATGGTGCAAGTTGAGAAGACATACACTTTCCCAAGGCGTGGATTTAGTGAGCGCGAGACCTGGTGACTTAAGCTGTGCGAGGGCGACCAAAACGGGTCAAGGGAATCTGTCACTGGGCCTTGACGCATTTCTTGAGGTTCCAGATGAGATAAATTACTCAATAGCAGCACTTTGGGTAACTCCTCTCAGCCCTATCCTACTCCACGCTCAAGAGCATGATAATCTGGGGTAACCACCTCCGCCAATCCCTTCCCCAGATCCTCCTAAAGTGGCATGCGTAGCGCCGAGACTGAGTTACAATTGCGGCTCCGCACCGCATCCACGCAGTCACATGGCAACCCTGAGATACGCTGCACTTGAGGGCTTCACCGATCGTGTTAAGTAGAGAGGCCTGTATAGGGGGGTTCATGCTAGATAATGTCAAGAAAACAAATCGCACATCTCTACATGTGCTGAACGGGTCACTCACGTTGTATAAAAAACCCATTCTGTTCTCTCTATAAACTGTGCCACCCAAAGGATCTGTCTGCCGTCATCTTTTAGCTCCGGTTCCAGAAGCGCATGAGCGGGAGCGGCTCCGATGCCCCAGGTACGGAGCCGTGTGATACAGCCGGCATAACGGAGCCATGGTACCCCGCCTGGCCCGGCACACAGCATTACCACCCATTATCCAATGGATAGATAGCACCATTTCAATAGCTTGAGTCGACTGGGTTGTAGGTAGATACGATCGATAAGAGATACGTGACCAGCGGGGGGTGGATACGCGAACGTGTGGAAAACCCCAGGTTTACTTCTATTTTTACATCATCTCTGCCTTAATTGGCATGAGTAAAGTGTAAGGCTATGAAGCGATCATTGGATTAGAATACAGTCTCATTCATCTTCATAGAGCTGCTGTTTACGATAATTTATTTTTCCTCCGAGGCGGGAAAAGAGTGACGCATAGTCGCAGTCAGGGCTTTGACACAGCATAGCATGAAAACTTGATGCTGTAGCGCACCATATCCGAGTCAATCGCCTCGTCCAGGTTTATTTATGGACGGGCTTTGTTAGAATATATTACGATCTACAGTACACAATCGCAAACCAAGGTCCTGCCCCCCTCGGCGTCAATGTTTCCTTGAACCCCTGAGGTGGGAGACGAGGTCTCCAGTGGCATCGTCGACTACCAATTTGCGGTAACCAACCTCGGCAACAACAAGTACCGAGCCCAATTCTATCATAACGGTCCTTCTAACTGGCCGGATATCGGCTGCACGGTTGCGACGTCGTCATCTCTATTGTCAAGTCTCTCAGGCCGCGCATGTCTACCTCTTTCGAAGTGAACAAGTCAGATGATGGCCCCCAGGTCAAGATTAAACGTCCTTGAGTTGCCCGAAAACTGCGAAGCTACCACTAAAGGGTTGATTCCGTGACGGTTCCGAGGTGTTGAAGCTAGGTAGGAATCAGGAGGTGGGGGGATGAGGGGGGGGCTTTGCAATCTGCATATAGCCGGCCATACGAGCAAGTAAACGAGCAATTCGCCTCTATGATTAAAGTAGCCAAATGTCGAACGCGATTTTGAGACAGGGGTTATCGTGTTATCATTAGTGTACATCTTTGCTTTGAGCAGAAGCTAACAGATCCCTTGCTCCCGAATGACAAGCTCTCGGAATATTGTAGGAAGGCTTCCGAGAATCTAGCTTTACTTGATACAAGGAGTTCCGGTGAATAAAGTCCACCTCGGTATGGATAAAAGCAACTGAAGATGCCCCCGCCAAGTCCTCACCTCGGTCAATTAGCCCAAAGTTGCTGGATCGGCGGCAACACCTGCCCGAATAGGCATATGTATGCGCCCCCGACTTGTTCACCATGATCAACTATAGTATCAAAATCCATGTTCCGCCTATAGCTGGAACTCTAGAATTATCGGCAGGTCTCCACGGCATGTGCTCATTAAACTTTATTTTGACAGTTGCTGCTCTGGAGGAGCGAATCATTGGGTCGTCAGGCCACACCATGTGCCCCCTCGGACTGGACTACTGTATACAGACCTTGATGGAACTGACAAGGGATAACCACTTTCCCTAATTGTCCTGTTTGGAACCCCTCGTTTCGGTTCTCACGGAACAGTAAATAAGAGTCATGCGATTAAGGAACAGATGATAACGAGAATGTGCCTATATAAAGGTTGGTTTTGTGTCGTCTTCAACACACCAGGCCAACCATCTTAGCGCACTCTCAACTCTGTCTTGACTGATTCATTCTATCACAATGCGCCTTCTTCTGTCTTTGATTGGTCTCCTTGGCGCTGCTTGCGCTCAGCAAAGCATCTGCGACGCCACCTGCCAGAAGGGTTGCGATGCCGCTTGTCAAGCTGCCATCCAGTCAACCTACGAGTCCGAGTCCAAGCTTTGGGTGAGCGACATTGTCAGCGACCCCTTCTACGATACCCCGGCGAACATATCCTCTGCAAAGCCTGGTGATATTCTCCGCTGGGAGGCCGTACCCGCTGCGCAGCTCAGCCGGAACTGGACCATCCCCGCAAGCCTGAGTCTTTATCGCTTCATGTATGCCACAGAGGATCTTGATAACAGCACTATCCCCGCAACTGCATGGGTTCTGCTCCCCTTTCACCGGACTCTCTCGACCCCTGGAGAACCTCAGAAGCTTCGGACTGTCGTCTGGACGCATGGCACGGCCGGACGTAGCCGCCTTTGCTCGACAACCAACAATAGGGGCCTATACTATGACTGGAAGGCGCCTTTTATCCTGGCCGAGTCCGGGTACGCTGTCATTGCTCCTGATTACTCGGGTCAAGGATCCGATATCCCTCAAGGATTCATGTATGAGTCTGGCTTCCTGCACGCAGCCGATGTTGCATACTCGGTCGTTGCCGCCAGAAAGGCCATCGGAAGCTTCTTGAGCCGCAAATGGGCCGTCTTTGGTCACAGTGAGGGAGGAATGACTGCTTGGCGTACCGCTGAGCGCCTTGCTCGAAAAGGCGAGGAGCGCCTCCTCAAGGCTGGTGAATTCGTCGGCGCTGTAGCTGCTGCTCCTGCTCTACGCCCTCAGAAGTTGATCCCACTCTCGTGGAAGGAGACTGGAACCGGCGGAGGCCCCTTCTCTGTCTACTTTCTTCAGTCCCTTGCTCTCCTTTATCCCGAGCAAATCAAGCTTCAGGACTATCTCACAGATGTGGCTCAGCAACGCCTCCAAGTCCTCGACGACTCGTGTTTCCAGACTGGCTTTGCCGCTGTTGGCACCCTCAGCCCTGAACAACTCTTCAAGAATACCAGTTGGCTCCAGCATCCCGCCACCAATGAATGGGCGGTCCGGTACAATGGTCAAGGACCGCATCCGCTTGCCGCACCACTGCTGGTCATCCAGGGCGTCAACGACACCATCACGCCTGCGTCGCTGACTATGGAGGATTTCGATCTCACTTGCTCATCCTACCCCAAGAGCCCGATCCATGCTAAGCTGTATCCCGAGATGGGCCACGGCCAAGTTCTCGAGTCAGCTCGTGCTGATATCGAAGCCTGGCTCGACGCCAGATTCAATGGAAAACCTGCTGCAAAGGCATGCTCTATCGATAACATTGAGCCCCTGACCGAGACCTATGCCCGAGGAGAGCTGTTCTGGGCAGCGAACATTGTCCCCTTCTAAGCGTCTCTAGTTGTAGTTTAGCATTAGAGCGAATTATATTGAATATATATTTTACCATGCGACACGACTGATCTACTGAGCGCCCAACAAAAGCTCCGATTCAGTGATACAGTATGTTCTCTTCAGAGAAACCCAACACTGATTCGGCCAAGTACAAACAATAGCCCACGGCATGGCCGCGGCGTGGTATACCAGGGCTCACTGCATCAGATGGCCTTGATGGTGTATATACTTACTGAACTGTTCGCGCTCTTCTCAATGTTTTACCTCAGCTAGCCTCTGGCACTCAGTTCGTGATCAAAGTTGCAGCTCGTATAGAGCTATTGATGGTCTTTGAGACATTCTATCACAAGTCGTTATAGAATATCCAATAGACGTTCATTACCCTGGGAGACAAGGGCGCTGTATATGGGATCACTCATCCTGGTACATGCTGCCGCAGATGGCGTGGAAGCTATTGCTCTGGATGGCAAAGGTGGCAATGCCATCTCCAGGAGGGATGTCTCGGGCGACGAGTATTGCATGGGCAGCAATGTGCTCAACTGCTGGCTGGACATCAGGGGCCTTACTAAAAGAATTGTAGCTCTGCCTCTGGTCTGACTTGTCGTAAACGGTAAATGAATACGTCTCACTGCGGTCACTCGTCTCGGACAACATGGCTGGGTATCTGGCTTCTGTCTGCGGGTGAAGAATGAGAGGGGCAAGCTGAAGAAAGGTGAAAGAGGGTGTGATCTGGGAGATATCGAACGAAGCAATCGCGCTAGAGCTTATAAGGGACTCAGTTGAGGCTAGAACATTGAGCAACCTACCAGGGCTTCGATATGCATGCAGGAGTCGTTAGTGGCTTTTCCCAAAATGGATCCAGTTCAGCTTCATCTAGCCAGCTACAATATTGTAGCCGCTGAGCAGAACGGCACGAGCAACTTGACGATACTGTTGATCTAAGAATTGTATAGACACGATAAACTGTGGCAACTTCTTGGTCATTTCAAGTATTTAAGGCTCTTAGACCCCGACCAACTCGATTCTACCTCGTCCCATCCTGAACAACTCACTCTTTATCGCATTCTCACAACTCTCCTCCCCCATAATCATCCACCCTGCTGTTCAACCTCAGAAATTGAACCTCTTCAACATGTCTACCTACAAAATCACCATTTGAAACAAGAGCGGCCAGCCCCAGAACTACTGCTTCTTCAATGAACGCCCCACAGTCTCTGGAGCCGCTGTTGCCGGCGAGCTCTGGAGCAACATCATGAAGACGGCGGAGTACACCCCAGACTAGGGCAGCGCAACCTTCAAAGTCTCTTCCGAATATTTTGCCATCTGCGGCAAAATCGATACCAGCTCGGGACAGGACGGAACTGTCTCCGTCAGCAAGACAGTCCCGATCCAAGTTGGCGAGTCGCTAGGTGGCAAGATAACTCTGGGATCTACCGTGCCTTTGATCGTGCATAAGCCGAAGGCCTGTGACCTCGGCGAGGTCAAGACACCCGGAAATGGCAAGATCGGCAACTTCCAGTTCGACACTACCTGCAAGCCTGAAAACGTTTTCACACTCCCCGAGGCCAAAGCCAGTAGGTCTTTTCTCCCATCTCCGTCAACACTAGAATACTGATTCGATTCCCCAAGACACTCTGCTCATTGGCATTGCTTCCTCCAAGGATGGCGATATTGGCACTGCCATGGCCACGTTCCACCCAATGCCCAACGTGACGTACCAGATTCAACCCAAGGCTGTCTACTACGTTGCCTTTGGATCAAGCTACGGGGTTGGAGATCTGGTCAAGGTTGAGGCAGTTGGAAGCAGTCTGGCTGTTGACTTTGTTGCGCGCGAGACGAACGAAGTCACCATCATTCACGACGACCCCAACACTTTGTATTTCCAGTAGTTAGCGAGAGAGATCTTAGTAGCCTTGTTAGCAGATATTTGCAAGTTTACTCTTACTGCAGTACATAGACATTCCAAGCAGTTAGCATTACTCTAAATCCACAGAGTTTACATTCATCTACATATGTTGACTCTAGCATGTATGACTAATCATATGGACCTTTCTTGGATAACTCTTGTGTAACGCACTGATGGATGAATGTACCTATTTTGTCACAATCAGCCAGACATGAGTTGTAAAGTAATGGATTTTAGATGTTAGCTACCGATTTAATTTGTTGCGCGTCACCATACAAGGATTATTTGTGTTGATAAGACAACGACGAAAAATAGTGTTCGCCTTGCCGTACCCTACAGCTCTCGGGTGATTCCAGGGACTATTCCTCCTCTAACAAAACGTGTAGCCCTAGGAATTCTAGTTCATGTGCGAGCTTTAATAATATGGCAGTCTTTTGTTCTGATCATATCCAGAGTAGAGATCCGTTCATTCGTCTTGGACAGTCAAGGAGTTTACAGACTATGGCGTCAACTAGGCAGGATTGATGGTGACTGGTATATGTTGGTGGATACTTGTATTTCAGCGCTGACTACGGGTGAGAACAGGTAGCTCTTATCTGGTATGACAGGGGTCTGATACCTCGTCGACTGCCTAGGACATGGACATAAGTCAGAGGTGACAAATTGAGAATGTAACGGATAATCTAATTATAGCATGCCTTGAAACAACCCCCTCGCCCCGTATCCTACGTAGTACATGTCTAATAGCCTCTAAGGAAGACCCCCGAACAAGAAAACCCAGAAATGCAAAGCGAGCGAGGAAAGCCCGCCGAAAGATTGTCACGCTAAACAATGTGCCTCCGAAAACCCCGCTCATTAGATACTCATCAACTCCAGTTCGCGTTTCCTCTGTTCCCGCTCCTTTGTGGCCTTTGCAATTGCGCATTTGCAAAGCCGGATCAGCTCAGTTACAAAATCATTTACCAGCTTCATGTGTGTAAGCTCGTGTGGAGTAAGCCGCCTCACTGGCAGCTGCTTGACCAAACCCGCAGCGGAACTGAGAAGTTCCAGATCTGCCTGGGCCTTTTCCTCAAGTGGGTTCATGAGCAGGTTGAAAAACAAACTCATCATCGCAGCCGTGGGATAAAAGACGACGACCCTATGAGTACATGTTAGTGGCTGTGAAAACAGTGCAAACGGGAAACTCTTACCAGAACGCTTCGCCTGCAAGTCCGTCTATGGCTGCCCGCAAATATACAAGCGTGGAACGACTTGCCTCCAATGAGAGGGCAATACTGGAATGTATGCCCCCCTTCCATTCCCCGTCCTCAGAGTTGTTTTCAGATGCCATGCCACAGCATCGTCCACTGGCGCGGTGGATAGCTGTCATAAGATGGTGATATTCCAGATGCAACGTGATGTGCCGCATGCTTCGGGGAAGCTGCATTCCGGCAAGCGTCACTTTGGATTTCTCAGTTATCGAAAGTGCAGGCCGAAAGTCCGGTGGGATCGAGAGCCGCCAAGCTTCGAGCTCTTCATCAAGCTCCCGGATGTCGCGTAGCAGTTCCGCGTCTGACTTCTTAGCGGCTTGTGCTGAGTAGAGGAGGCGACTTGTTTTGTCCTTGAGGTGGCTCAGGCGGGGATCTCCCGGAAGATGAGGCATAAGGTTTTCATTGTTGAAGGATGGCGATGAAAGGTTCTCATCAAGATCTGGTAAGTAGAAGTAACAGCTCATGTAGTCTTCAGGGAGGGTGAGATCGCAGTAGTCGTCAGACATCAAGGGAGGCTGGCCGGTTCGCAAGGCAATGTCTTTGTCAAAGATATAGCATAGCCAGAACATCATTCGGAGTTGTCGTGCTTCGCGCTCTTCATGAGTGGCGTCGGTGCCATAGGCCTTGGTGGGAGTATATGTGTGCCCCCCAAGCATGAATATGATGCGACAAGCGATGGCATGTAGCATAGCGGCGGATTGCAAGTGCCCGGAAAAGGTTTGGTGCATATGCTAGTAGAAGAGTCAGTACGACTTGAAGGATTGGCCTCAAGGGATTCGTGTGAGACATACCAGCATAAAGACAGCCTGCAGACTCGTCAGGCTGGTGTCCTCAAGAGCATCTGTCAAAAGGTAGTGTGCCTTCTGGGCACAGGCATCGCTGTCGAGGTAAGGAATCTCCGCCACTCTCCCTTGGAACAGGCAGATGATGGAGATGAAGGCATAAACGCAAGATTTGGCACTGATCTGGTCAAGAGATAGAGGCTCGGTCGAGGACTCATATGCCAAGGTAAGGGTATCTTCAAAGAGGATGCGGTCGATGACGGGAAACACAAGTCGAAAGGCGGAGTGGAGGTATACGTGGAGGATCTTGTCGACAAGCTTCCTATCCGGAAGCTCGTAGAGGTCGGAAGGGCAGTTGTAGTAGTGAGAGACGGCAGATGTGGAGGAGAATAGTCGTTGCCGCGGGGAAAGGGGTTGGAACTTTTGAAACGAAACATCCTCACCAGTCCTTGAAGATAGCCACTTCATTCCTTCGGCAGAAAGTATCGGCATGCCATTATGTTGGCTGATCCGCCCAAAGTGGCAGCCACCGTAGTGAATCTGACCGAATGAGACTGTGCTAGTGAAGCCGCTAGGGGTCGATGGTATATGCGGGCATTGAGGCACATGTGGCGACTCGAATGATTCGAACTGTTCACCCAGACTTATTGAGGACCTGGTGGTCTCGTCCAAGCTAGCGCGGGGCACTGGTGTTGTTGTTGTTACACTTGTAGAGGCAGGGGTAGATGGCTTCGAGGGGATTGATGTTACTGAAGTATCGGTGCCACGCTGACGAGCAAGAGTTTGAGCCAATGCATCTTCGATGCGCTCCAGTCTCTTTGCGAGACTTTGTTCGGAGCTTTGAGTGGTTCTGGGGGTCAGTTAGCATGCCGAACGGGGGTTTGGCCACAGCTCTATCGAGCTTAGGTGGATGTCGATGGGTCGAGCCAACACCACTCACCTGGGCTTTGCCTTCTTCTTCCGGCCTCTAATCCGGTTAAATGTGCAAGCCAATCCGTGATGTTCACACCAGTTGCAGGGTGTCTTGGCACTGGTGGAATCGCATTGGATCTGTGTATCGTCCACCCAATGTTAGTAACTGTGGAAAGGCATCCCCACAAGAAAGAATGTTCTTCTGATCGACCACCAAGGGTGCCAAGAGATGGTCCGATCATGATAATGGGGAGCAGAGAGGGTCCAGATATCCAGGGTTCTGGATAAAAGAGCTGGTGTGAACCGAGGGTTGGCTCCGGGTACGTACCTTTCTCTTATGACAGGCATCACAAGCCCTTTTCTGGGCCATGGCGGAGACAGCAATGAATCAGAGACGGCACGCAAGCATGGTTCGGGTTCAAAGAAAAGCTTGGTTCCTATCTCGTGGCTGCTGGACTGGGTTGTACCACAGCAACCAAACGAGTAGATGCAGGAGACAAGCCCAAGACTCAAGAGCCCCAAAGCTGGCTTCTGCCGAACTCGAGTCCAGGGAGGGCGGCGGAGGAGATAGCTATGTGTCAGTCCCCAACGGCGTCGGGTACTCGGGACACGTCTTCTGAAACTCCGAGAGCGAGAGCCCGAGACCAACAAAAACGAGTTTCAAGATGCAGAGCTGGGGGTGGTGACGCGGAGGAGGGAAATGGATCGATTGTCCAACTTCCGCTGACTCAGCGGTGGTTCTGACGGAAGAGGACTAGCTCTGGATCCCGTCAGCGCTAACCTTCCCGCATTGATCCACAATTTCGGCAGATGGCCCGCTTTCCATGTGGGAATGTGGGGGGAGTGACCCGCTTCACCTTAAAACAAACTCAAACGACCGCTGACTCAGCGGCATCGAGCTTTTCGCATTTCTCCGACCAACACCGTTCACTTCACAAAAACATCTCGTCAGCCCGGTTAATCGGAGCTGATGGGGCTGATACGAAGCAACGCGCGCGGCCTTTGACAGATCTTGGCATCGACGTCATCCCGGAATTCGCTCCTTACAAAGACCGACGTTACGATCGTTCCGCCGTTGCCCGGACTTTTCACGAATCTGAGCTCTCCTCCAGGCACCGACCGTCGCTTTTATCTTGTCCTTCGTGTCCGTTCTCCGTGCTCTCCACACACACATGCTTATCGAGCAGAGTGGAAAATCCCACCGCATTAGGCCCATATTTCAAATCTCAATCGGATGCCGCGGACCGCGTTTGTACCCTGATTGCGTCTTTAGAGTGTTGCTTTTCGCGTATCCCAACACCATCTCGGCTAATGACTCAGCGGCGACAGCGCTGCGAGTGCGAGCATGTGTCTCAAGACGTCAAGCAGTGTGTCAGAGACATGTGGATCTACTGGATCCGCTCGAGCTGAGGCTCATTCAAGAATCGGCAAATGGAATGCTTCTATTCGTCAATTCGAAGTTGCCGTCGGACTCCCGAGAAAGCCCGCTATCCTCCATGTTGCTGTCACCATTTAGCTAACACCTCCGAAAGATGGGTCCTGATTACTATTAACGCAGCGACTCCTTTCTTTTAAAACCTGGTCTTGGCCTCTCTGTGCTGAAAATGGCAGTTTCAACCTGGTCAAACTTGTAGCCTTTTATTTTTCAAACTCCTAAAGGCATTCCCTCAGTAAGACGGGGGTTTGCGGCTACCACCTTCACCAGGGCGGACAGGGCCATTGCCCAGACACTCACCATGGACTCCGACGGCAGCGACTCTCAGACAGTCTATGACAAGACTCCCATGAACGAACTCGAAAATAATGATTCCGACTGGGCTTTGAAGCCCAAGGTGGCCGCTTTCAAGGAACGCGACAGGTCTTCTGGATTTCCCGACCGCGAACTTGGTGTCACTTGGCAAAACCTCAACGTCGAAGTCGTTACGGCCGATGCTGCTATTCACGAAAACGTCGTGTCCCAGTTCAACATCCCGAAGCTTGTCAAAGAGTCCCGCCACAAGCCACCTTTGAAGACAATCCTCGACAACAGCCATGGATGCGTCAAGCCTGGAGAGATGCTCCTTGTTCTTGGCCGACCTGGCTCCGGATGCACAACACTTCTCAACATGATCGCCAACCATCGACGAGGCTACGCCTCTGTTTCTGGTGATGTTCATTACGGATCCATGACGGCTGACGAGGCCAAGACCTACAGAGGCCAAATCGTGATGAACACAGAGGAGGAGTTGTTTTTTCCATCTCTTACTGTTGGACAAACGATGGATTTCGCAACCCGGCTCAAGGTACCCTTCCAGCTCCCCGACGGGGTGACATCTGCCGAGGAGATGAGGGTTGAGACGCGCGACTTCCTTCTTCAATCCATGGGTATTGAGCACACCCACGACACCAAGGTCGGCAACGCCTTCATCCGAGGTGTTTCTGGTGGTGAGCGCAAGCGAGTATCCATCATTGAGACCTTGACCACTCGAGGCTCCGTGTTCTGCTGGGACAACTCTACCCGTGGTCTGGATGCCAGCACGTAAGTCTCTGAAACGATCTCTTATCCATTGGCGTACTAACCTTATGCAGAGCTCTCGAATACATCAAGGCCATTCGAGCGATGACCGATGTGCTCGGGCTGGCTTCCATCGTCACCCTTTACCAAGCTGGTAACGGTATCTATGACTTGTTTGACAAGGTCTTGGTCCTGGATGAAGGAAAGGAGGTTTACTACGGCACTCTGAAGGAAGCTCGACCTTTCATGGAGAGTATGGGATTCATCTGCCAGCATGGCGCCAACGTGGCCGACTACCTCACTGGTGTCACTGTTCCAACCGAGCGAGATATTCGCCCCGAGTTTGAGAACCGGTTCCCGCGAAATGCGGACATGCTTCGGGCCGAGTACGCAAAGTCACCCATCTACCAGCGCATGATTGCCGAGTACGACTACCCAACAACGGATGCCGCCAAGGAGAGGACCCGGCTCTTCAAGGAGGGTGTTCGCCAAGAGAAGGACAAGAAGCTGGGCGACAAGGATCCCATGACAGTTGGCTTCGTCCAGCAGGTCAAGGCTTGTGTCCAGCGCCAGTATCAGATCCTGCTTGGAGACAAGGCCACCTTCATCATCAAGCAGGTGTCTACCATCATCCAAGCCTTGATCGCTGGTTCCCTGTTCTATAACGCCCCCAACACTTCTGGTGGTCTGTTCATTAAGGCCGGTGCCTGCTTCTTCGCCATCCTGTTCAACTCCCTCCTGTCAATGTCTGAGGTTACCGACTCCTTTACTGGCCGTCCGGTACTTCTCAAGCACAAGTCGTTTGCCTTTTTCCACCCTGCCGCTTTCTGCATCGCTCAGATCACGGCCGATATTCCGGTTATCCTGTTCCAAGTCTCGACGTTTTCCGTGATCTTGTACTTCATGGTCGGCCTGACCTCGACGGCGGGAGCGTTCTTCACTTTCTGGGTTATCTTGGTTGCCATCACCATGGTAAGTGGAACATTTATACCCTCAACTTCCGATGCTAACTTCGTTTTGTAGTGCATGACTGCGCTTTTTAGAGCTGTTGGTGCCGGGTTCAGTACCTTTGATGGTGCCTCCAAGGTTTCCGGCTTCCTCATCTCAGCAACGATCATCTACTCTGGTTACATGATTCAGAAGCCCCAGATGCACCCTTGGTTCGTTTGGATCTTCTGGATCAATCCCATGGCCTACGGCTTTGATGCACTCCTTTCCAACGAGTTCCACAACAAGATCATTCCTTGTGTCGGACCTAACCTTGTGCCGAGCGGACCTAGCTTTAACAACGCAGACCATCAGGCCTGTGCTGGCGTTGGCGGAGCACGACCCGGCCAGAACTTTGTTACTGGTGATGACTACTTGGCGTCTCTGTCATATGGCCACTCTCACCTGTGGAGGAACTTTGGCATCGTTTGGGCGTGGTGGGCTCTCTTTGTTGCTCTCACGGTCATTGCGACCTCCAAGTGGCATTCTGCTTCCGAAGATGGTCCCAGTCTGCTCATTCCCCGAGAGAATGCCCACGTCACTGCAGCGCTGCGCCAGGTTGACGAGGAGGGACAAGTCAGTGAGAAGAAGGCCGCGAACAACCGAGACGGTGTTGTCGCCGAGGATGCCAGCAGCAACTCGGAGGGAGAAGACCTAGTTCGCAACACTTCTGTCTTTACCTGGAAGAACCTCACATACATCGTCAAGACACCTTCTGGAGACCGCACCTTGCTGGATAATGTTCAAGGTTGGGTCAAGCCTGGCATGCTGGGTGCCCTGATGGGAGCCTCTGGAGCTGGAAAGACCACTCTCCTGGACGTTCTGGCCCAGCGCAAGACCGAAGGAACTATTCACGGCTCAATCATGGTCGACGGTCGTCCTCTACCTGTCTCTTTCCAGCGATCTGCCGGTTACTGTGAACAGCTGGATGTTCATGAACCCTTTGCCACTGTTCGCGAGGCTCTCGAGTTCTCTGCCCTTCTGCGTCAAAGCCGCGACACGCCCCGTGAAGAGAAGCTCAAGTATGTGGATACCATCATCGACCTTCTGGAGCTTCACGACCTTGCAGATACTCTTATTGGCGAGGTCGGTGCTGGTTTGAGCGTCGAGCAGCGCAAGCGTGTCACCATTGGTGTCGAGCTGGTTTCCAAGCCTAGCATTCTTATCTTCCTTGATGAGCCTACGTCCGGTTTGGATGGCCAGTCTGCCTACAATACTGTCCGGTTCTTGCGCAAGTTGGCTGGCGTCGGACAAGCTGTTCTCGTTACCATCCACCAGCCCTCCGCTCAGCTCTTTGCCCAATTCGATACACTCCTTTTGCTTGCCAAGGGCGGCAAGACTGTTTACTTTGGAGACATTGGTGAGCAGGCCAAGACGGTGCGAGGGTACTTTGGACGTTACGGCGCTCCTTGCCCCCAGGATGTGAACCCTGCCGAGCACATGATTGATGTTGTCTCTGGACACCTGTCCCAGGGCAAGGACTGGAACCAGGTCTGGCTGTCGTCTCCCGAGCACGAGGCTGTCGAAAAAGAACTTGACCACATCATTTCGGAAGCTGCTTCCAAGCCCCCTGGAACTGTCGACGACGGAAACGAGTTTGCCACCAGCCTGTTGGAGCAGATTAGGCTTGTTAGCCACCGCATGAATTTGTCTTTGTACCGCAACACCGACTACGTCAACAACAAGATCCTCCTGCACATCTCGTCGGCTCTTTTCAATGGATTCACCTTCTGGAACATTGGATCATCTGTTGGCGAGCTTCAGCTTAAGCTGTTTACCATTTTCAACTTCATCTTTGTCGCCCCCGGTGTCATGGCCCAACTCCAGCCTTTGTTCATCCATCGTCGTGACATCTTTGAGACTCGAGAGAAGAAGTCCAAGATGTACTCATGGATCGCCTTCGTGACAGGCTTGATCGTTTCTGAAATACCCTACCTTGTACTCTGCGCAGTCTTCTACTATGTCTGCTGGTACTACACTGTGGGCTTCCCGGATGACTCTTCACGCGCTGGATCGACCTTTTTCGTCATGCTTATGTACGAGTTTGTCTACACGGGTATCGGCCAGTTTGTTGCCGCCTACGCGCCTAATGAGGTTTTTGCTTCCCTGGTCAACCCCCTCATCCTTGGTACCCTGGTGTCGTTCTGTGGCGTGTTGGTGCCTTACCAGCAGATCCAGGCATTCTGGCGATACTGGATTTACTGGCTCAACCCCTTCAACTACCTCATGGGCAGCATGCTTGTCTTTGACATCTGGGGCTCTGAGATCAAGTGCTCTGACAAGGAGTTTGCGCGCTTCGACCCGCCCAACGGCACCACCTGCGGCGAGTACCTGGAGGAGTATCTCGGCCAGGGCCTGGGCATGATCAGCAACCTCGTCAACCCAGACGCGACGTCCGAGTGCAAGGTTTGCTCATACACCAAGGGTGAGGACTACCTCCGCACTCTTAACCTGAAGGAGTACTACTATGGCTGGCGGGATGCGGCTATTGTTGTCATCTTTGCGATCAGTTCGTACGCTTTGGTCTACGTTCTGATGAAGCTGCGTACCAAGACCTCTAAGAAGGCCGAGTAAAATGGAACCTGCTCGGTTCAAAATAAGATAATTTTCGTTCATAGAAAGATAGACTAGACATTAGACTGGGTTCGGTCATAGATTTTGTATTTATTCACATGTTGTAATCACGCCTCTCCTATGATCTTGGATGATAGTGATCAACGAGCATGCAAGTTGGTGAGCTCAAAGACTTGAAATCTAGCTACCACTACACCCTGTGTTCTCTGTTTAAGATTCTTGGATATTCAGTGTATTCTGCCAGGGTTCCTCAGGCACTAACTAGAATGGATATCTGCTCGGAATAGCTTCCTACAATTTCTTGCACGGTTCATCAACTCTTGCCCAGCCCGTAACGCCGAAACCCAATGCCAAACTCCAAGCCAAGTTTCAAAAAAGACATGTCATTATCAAGTCAAGCGCGTGTCCTCGAGGTGCCCAAACCCACAGGGCCTATGACGGCCGATCGACGTGATCCAGGGGTCGTCGAGCAACTCCTTGGCCGTAGCACGCTGCTCAGGCAACCAAGTCAACATGCGACGGGCAAAGTTGATAAAGAGTGCTCGCTCCTGGCCCTCGAGCATGGGGGTCGAGTTCTCGAGGGTGAACATGTCGTCGGGGATGAGCTCGGGGTATCTGAATTTGCCCTGCTCGTTGTAGTACTTGGACAGGGTTCCGCGGTCAGCGCGGGCGAGCAGCTCCGAGGGGGGAGGGCCGAGGAGGCGGATCATTTGGGCGAAACGCGTTTTGTTGGAGAAGTTGCAGTGGCCGGGGATGCGGCCGCTTAGAAGGTTGACATCGCCAAGGAGCTCCCACAGCTGAGACTGAATTAGATACACTGAGTTGATGAGAGGAGAGGGTACATACCACAAGGCCCAAGTTCCAGATATCAGCAGAATAAGTCCAACCGGCTCGGAGCATCACTTCTGGGGCGGTGTACTCTCGAGGCTGGATGTCGTGGTTGTGTTTCATGTTGCCGTGAACGGCGAGTCCAAAGTCGGTGAGTTTAACATAAGTGACATCTCCTCTTAGGTGACCGAAGCTGTTGCGTGACTCGTAGATGGGGCGGCCGTTGCGTTGGATGCAAGGCGCTGGGTTGGCTGTCTGGCGGATGGCGTACTCTTCGAGGACGCGAGTATCTTCAAAGGGAACCATGAAGTGGTCACCCTTGAGATCTGTGATGGGGATAAATAAGACGCGGGAATGATATGGTTCGCGTGAGACTCACCGGTGTGAATGATGCCGGCATCAGAGTGCAGATAGTCCAGCGATTTGAGGATACTTGGTAGCACAGCCTTGATGGTGCGCGGCTGGACCCAGCTGGTGAGGCCACTCTGCTGGCCCAGCATCCAGAGGGGTTGTCGTAGAGGCTCCATGGCCATGCAGAGGTGAGTGCCGTGGGGTCCTTCGACCTCGAAAGAGTCGAGGACGCCGCGGATATATTCACGACCAGGATGAGATGTTGGGACAGAGAAGATGTGGTCTGTGAGATCAAGCTCCTTGCGTGCGGCGGCTCTAACGGCAGGAGTATTGTTGGTGATTTTAAGAGAGACGTAGCGATCATTCTGCCAAGGGAGCCTGAGACTGTCAGAGTCGATGATGACACGATGCATATGAGAGGATGCTCACCAAGATGTAGCCCTCGCAAGCCAAACTGTAGAACCAGTTCCCCATCCGAGCTTGGAGATGAGCTCATACTTTCCGCCAAGTGTCTCGCCAATACGCGCAGGGTAAAAGTGTCTTGGGCTGTAGTCGCGGCAGTTCTCCTCCTCGAATGGCTTGCCGTTGCGCATGGAGGAGAGCTTCCTGAGACTGCGTTCGCAGAGGGTGACGCCGATGCGAGGGTTACGGGCGAGGGTCCGGCATAGAGCCGGGGCGATGAGTCCGTACCGCATATTAATTTTTGTGTTTATCAGTTCAGTTATTGTTGTGAAGAAGAAGAGATGTTGAATGTGTTGATTCTCGGCAAGCCGAGGTGGTTGCGTATAAGTGAGATGGAGCTTCTCCACGATCGACAAACTTCAGAAAGCCTTTCCAATTCCGGGGTAAACTAATGAGGGGCTAGGTGAGAGCTTATAAGAAGCTGCCCACGCACGTAAATTTCCCGGAGCTCATCGTGGCCTGTTTACTGAGGCATTGTTTCTCCATTCGGGGCATGTCGGCTAACTGAGGCCCCCGGGCAGACGGAGGGGGTGGCTTTGCTTGGCATCATGAACTTGTATTGCTTTTTTGTTACCAATCGAAACTCCAAGTATTGGGCTTCTCCGCAGCAGAGGTGGAGTGAGGGATCAGGCCATGGCGCGGAAACAGGTCATGACGGCATGGGGAGAGCCTGGGGGATAGGGCACTGTCGGTTGAAGTACCGAAACCTGGGGATGAATGGCATGGAGATGGTAGGCGTGCATTATCCTGGGCGCTGTTGAACAGTAAATAGTCATGACATCTCTTCCTCTTTGCTTCTATTATGCTGTCGAATACCATCCGCTTCTCCAACTGAGAGAAGCTCTTTATAAACACCAAATTCCACATTGATCGACATGCCTTCCCTCGACCCCAAAATGCCGGGGCCCCGCATCCATTATCCCCCATGTCTAGGCCTCTTGGTCTGGAGCTGCGGGGAACCTGGTGGTTGGTGTGTCCTTCAATACACCCTCAGCCAGAGTCGTTGGCCATCATCACCCCACGTCGGAACGTCTCTGAATAGCTACTGGTGGTTTTTGCCATGTCCCTGGTTAGGGGAAAAGCCATCGTGAGACTTGAGCACCAAGAAGTGTGGTTCATCACCCTACACCTCTCCTTGAATTGGAAGCCGATGCTCGTTTCGTGTGCCATGACTCCTTGCTGGTCAGCAGTTAGATGCATCATCAAATGATGCACGCGTCCTGCTTGTCCGGGGAAGCATACAGGATCGCCCCGTCTCCAACCTGTCTCATTTCCCCGCATCAGATCTGGCCAGTTGTTATTTGAGCGTGACCTGACTGCCCATAGATGCTGCTGGTGTTGTGTCGAAGCTATTCGCATCTCGACATTCATTCATTCATTCATCTAACCCGAGACGAAACAATATTTTGATTCAAGATGCCCAATGTCAAAGAACCCAGGCCATCTCCGAAGCCGGCCCTGACTCAAGCGATCAGCTAAGAAACAACCCTGTCGCCGTGAACGCCTGTGGAGTCGCTTCTTCGGATCCGAGATCCGAGTCGGCGGTTGTGTTCCCTCTGAGACAGTGATAGATTTAACTATCGAATCTATGGCTTGAAAAATCTCCTAGTATCGAAGCTAAAAACAGTGATTCTCATACCTCGCTGCACCCAAAATGCTGTGCGACGCGGCAGACAACCCTTATTCACTACCGCTTGCGCTATTTTGGGCCATATGTCACAAGGCGCGCCCTTGGCGGATTAAAATATCCTCCGCGCCTTTCCAATGACTCATACTCATAGTCTGATAAAGAGCCACTGACTACATCTACTGGCGAATCCCAGTTGCGGGAAATTATCGTAACTGCGCTATTTAGCCATATTTTCTCAAGCGGAACATTGGTCTTATACTTTCAGTATGTCTCTCGCAACCCGTCAAGATCAGCTACTATTGATCCCCTGGGACCCGGAATCCCCAGACCACGTTGCGAGGCTCGTCGAGCAGCGGGTGCAGTGCGGATGGAACAAGGAACTTGTCGAGAAGAAATGGCGCAACAAGCAAAGGGGGGGACACAAGTGCATTTACTGGATTGTGAGTCTATCCCATCGACTGCATACCTACCTACACCTGAACAGTGGGCTAAAATTTGAATAGACGTTATCACCACAGGACGCTGGCACACAGGAGTCACTTCAGCTACACTTTGACATGTTCCCAGTGGTGCGTCCCCTACACCCTGAGCTCAAGCCGGTATCGCAATGGCTGATCAGTCTCTAGGAGGAAACTCCACTCGTCGATACGGCAACTACTATTCGAGCCAAGCCGCGCACGCCTACTCAGGGGTCGATCTATCCGATCGGCCACATCTCACTAGATGACGAAAACGTAGAGGCTCGCCATCTTGACCTAGACTTGCCGGAGAAGGGCGTTTACTGGATCAAGACCTTTTACGTTTCAAAAGCCTTGCAGAGCAAAGGCATTGGACGAGCTGCCATGGACATCGCCGAGGCCATGGCCGTCAACGAGCCGCTGTGCGCTACAACGTTGGCTCTGGACACCCTGCACAAGGATGACTTTAACAAAATGGCCTTGGAGGAGACTGGCCAGATACCCAAGGTACCTCTTTCTGCATCGTTTTAGGACTGCACTGACAGGCGGTAGACGACCAACCACGGGTGGTACGAGCGGAGGGGATACCGACTGATTCATACACAGCATAACCATTATTGGGATGCGCACCAAGAAGCGCCAGAGACGAAGACTGTGTTCCTGAGAAGAGATATCGCATAGAGCGGTGGACAAGTCTCATTTCGCACAAGTCAACTTGTTCATGGTTAATTGTTTGCATAATTGCATTCACTTTAGACAGAATAGGCACGATGTATATAGTAGACACAACACGAACCTCGAGTATTCGCTCCCTTGAGATACCGGGTGAGGATCCCTGATCCACGCACACTTGAAGCCTACCCACACTCCAGGTCTAGGGATGTCGATATCAGACCAAGGCTTTGAAAGATGTGACTCTAAAGATCAAAGTCAGTCCGTCGCTATTGTGGAAATCAATTAAAAAGGATGGGGCCAACTTACATGGGCGGAAAACAGGCCGACGACCTTTGAGCCGGTTGGCTTGATTGCCCTCCATCTAATTCTGTTTAACATGAGATGCTGAGGGGATGTGACCTCTCGGCCAAGGCTTGTTCGGAGCTATAGAATATTGCCAGAATGTCAGTGGCCGTCAACGAGAAAATCGCAAGACGTGTACCTTTAACCCAATTACATAGCCCGACATCTCTTTGACCTCGATACCTACTAGCTCCTCACCCCCGGCGCTGTCAATCGCCATGGGGGTTCTTTGATAGCTGTCTCTCTCTCGACTTGAAATGTTGCTCCCAACAGGCTTCATGTCGCCCAGGTGCTGGTTCTGCGAGGTTCCGGCGTAGAGAAACTCCATTCTACCGATATATGCACCGTTGAAGGTCCAAATGGCAATCTCAACTGGGCTTGGGATGAAACTTCTATCGGGTCCACTAAATAAGACAGTCGAGATGATGGGGCCGGAAGAGTCTTGTGAGTGATAGTCGTTGTTTCCGTCGAAGAAGAGATGATCTGGTGGTATACTGTGCTAGAGACGGCTGTTTCGCCATGCGTGCTTGCTCGGGAGGCCACGAGGCTTATTCCGGTTGAGTAAAACCATCTTGAAGGCCTAAAGGGGTTTGGCCAAGATTAGCTAGTATTAAGGGGGCGTTGACAAAGCGGGAAACCGACGTCGAATTCTGCCCGGACTGCAGAAATGCCTTCGCCGTCGGCCAGGTGCCACGTTGGAAAGTCTCCGGGTTCGCCTGCCTAAGGAGAAACTGTCCCGTCCTCAGCAACGACGGCGATCGCCCTGACACCTGACGTGTCGAGAGCTAGTTGCCATCCCTGTATACGCTGGGGGGTGGAAAATCGGATGGGGACGCTTTGATCTTGGTGTATATATCCCAGCGCATCATGTCCTCCATCTTGGTAAATGAATGTGAGACCAGGCACGAAAACACCCGTCCCTGTGTGAACAAGGGATACAGAGACGCACTGGACTCGAAGCGGCTGCGAGGCATGAAGAGTCCGGACTCGTAAGACTCGACAGCCGCGGTGAAACCTCGCCTCCAGGCCAATGATTCCGCGCTTGGCTGTTTGCCAAACGTCTTTTTCTTTGGGGAACTCGTCTGGCATAAAAGACTCGAACCAACTCTCCGACGGGGAGCCGCTGCAAGTAGTATTCGCCATTTGGGAAACGGTTGCTTGTAGGCGCTGGACAGGTTTCCAGACGCGTCTTCGACTAGCCATGTTGGGATTATCACGGCTCAAAGTCCAAAGGGCCAGATATAGCATCTTCCAGGATTTTAGAGGGTTGTGAGAAACCTCGGTTATGTGTTCAAACTCGTTGCCCTGCCGGAACCGTGATGCCCAAAATGTTGCCGAGGGGTTCAGCGTGGCAAAGACCGGGGACGCAAGACGTAGGGAGTGCACATCGCGAGTGGGAAGGAGGGTGATAATTTCTTCAAGGAGCTCAGGGGCTAGGCGAGAGAAAATGTCCTGCTCTGGTGAGAGATTCGCAATTGCAAGGCGGCACTGAGAAGGGTCACGCTGGAGATGAACATCATTCCTGATGGCCTCTGTAAGACTGGGAACGTGTAAAGGATCCGATCGAAAGTCTGGAGGAATGTAGAAAAAGTCAGGAAAACAACTTGTCAGGGTTGAGACGGGGCCTCTGTGACGGAACGCCGTGGCTCCTCCATAGGTATGGCCCCAATTGACGATGCCGTCCAAGCCGACGGGGACTGTAAGGAGGGCTCCAAAAAGGAGATTCACATCTGGCGTAAAGGTTTGGCTGAGCAGGTCCCAGCAGGATGAGTTAAATGCCCATCCCCAGAACGGCTGTGGCTCCCTGACGCGGTACTCGGGAGGAATCAGGTGTTCAAGCTGGAATACTCGCAACTCAACGTCAATCATGGGCCCTGGGCCGAGGGGGTCGTCGTAGCGCTTTCTAGCGTCTCTCGGAACAGACACAACGCCGGCTGCATCAAATTCACTGCAGATGCCGACCCCGGACATCTTGACGTCGTCCCAATGCGTGGCCTCGACCCACACTGAGGGTTAGATAGCTGCTGGCTCTTTGGAGTGTAACCATGACTCACCAGCTCGGAGTTCCTAGAGCCATGGTTCATTGGGTAGCTAGACAATGGGGATACCGCATAGGACGCAGTACCTCATGGTTGTACCCGGAGTGATCTTTGGTGGAGAAGAAGAATGTTGGAGTGCGATTCGGGATCACAGCTGATCATGATATACACCTTAGATATCAGGCACACACGTCCCAGTCCCTATGACCCAACGCCGCAACTCACTCTTCAATCTCATAGTCGAGAAAAAAACCATCTCATACGATTCTGGAATATCAAAGACTCTCAAGCCCAGAAGAACTGCTCTCTGGCCCAAGCACTATCCACGGCCCTTGAGCAAGATACCCCTACGTAGAAGTCCCCCACTAGCATCTATAGGCTTCTCAAAGACAAAAGCCTGCGGTGACGCCAGCTTGGTCAAGGTGAGGTGCTGCAGGTGGAGCAGCCCGATCATCTGGGGGATCGTCGCGATCAGCCCTTCGCCTGAGCTATACTTGGCAGTCTGCTCCAGCACCCGCAGAGCTTGGCGCTATCCACCTCCACCGCTGGACCACGGCGTCGCTTGGTTCGAGACCTTGATGATCTGCGGGGGAGGCATCTCGCCGCTGTCAAAGCACTTGACTCTGCGCTTGGTTCGCCCCACGACGTAGCGGTTTGGCTTGATCTCGCCTTGGAGCATGTCGCAGATCTTTCGCGAGACGTCGGATATCATGGTGATGCGGTCTAGAGTTATGATCTTGTGGTCTGGTGACAGTTTGGCTTGGAGGAGGGCGATGGTACCGACATAGTCATCACTGTATGTAACGACTGTGAGGTACTCGCTTGTCCAGTCCGAGAATTTCGTTCTCCAAGAAAAGCAGCCGTTCCTGCTCCTGCTTGGAAAGTTCTTCAGACTTGCCCTCTGTCTTGCTCGAGGTTGTGGGACGATCCTTGGTAGAACCGTCTCCCAACGCTGAGCGCGAGACCCTGATCATCCGCCCTTCGGAGCTTTGCCACATGCCGAGCCATTCACATGTTGTGAAGGACTTCTTCAAGAGGGCCGGTAAGCCTGTAGACGAGAGCTCGCCTCCATTACCCAGAACCGACACGCTCGAGGAAGTCGTCGAGGGCCTTTTTGGCTTGAGCGACGAACTTTCCCGTCGGTTTCGGCTCGAACCCTTCGGCAGATTCATTCCAACCAGGGAAAGTAACAGTGTGCGTAGAAGAATGGACATCATCGGACCATTCGGGCTCGTCCACGGTAGTCGAGACGTTGACCGTTTCTTCAAACAAGGCCTTTTTTGGTAGAGTTCAAAGCGACCAGGTGTCATTGGTTGCTGCCTCACGGGTTGAACATCAATGAAACCGTCGGCAAGCCCTCTGGAACCGTCATGTCCCTTTTCAGTGTTGTTGTTGTCATGAGTATTGTCCCCCTGGTAGTATTCTGCGGCATGACCGTTGGACACCTCGGCCTCGGAGATGCCGTGTTGATGGGTCACGGGAACTCCGGGCGGATGCAGTTCGAGCCATGGGTCGTCCCCATCAGACGAGTCGTCTTCGTCTTGGTCCGACTCTGGTTCTGTGGTAGATTCCTGAAGCTTGAGAAGAGCTGTCGCCTTGGCTGGTGTAGTCTCGGACTCGTCTAGTAGGAGGTTGACGGCATTGAGCTTCTCATCGCTGGCGTCTCCTTGCTGGGAGGAAGGGTTCGCTGGAGACTCCATGGTGACTGATGTCGTGAGAAGATTCATCCGGAACACGACAGAGAAACGCGGGGATTCGCGCTTTTGTCTCTGTCATGGTTGTCCTGATAACACAGGGAGGCGTGCCTCCTACGGCATTGGCGTTACGCCTGAAACTATGTCTGGATATAGCTTTACATGTGATAAACTCTATCTGTATCGGAGCAGATAGTCTGGAGTCTAGTTAGTCATCGTGATCGACAACCTTGACCCATCTTGCCGATCGTTCTCTCGCTGCTCTTCTTGTCCTGCTGCCCTGTCCACTGCCCATTACTATTCACCATGAGCATTATCCATACCCTCCAAGGTCCTATCGAAGTTATCCACCCCTGCACGTTGAATGAACTTATCTTATCGGAACCAGTCACATGCTATCGGCTTCATTACATCATGGATCCGAATTCAATTAAAGTGAACCTTGACCCAGCCTCGCCCCAGATTCCTTGAGCCTCACAGTCTTGGCATGCACCCAGGTAGGCAAGGTCATGTTTATCGATTGTACTAGGGTTCTAGAAGGAGAATACACACGCTTCTAGACCGGTGGTATGATTCTCTTGACAAATTTTTTCACCACATGATCGACGTAGATAATGACCTGACACCCGACCGCAGTTTTTACGGCGAATTGACCGTTGCTGACAGTCTGACAGCCAAGATGAAACAGAATTGAACATCTTTTCCAAATTCGGGATTTCAATGGGGTTGAGAAATGACTCGCCTACAGAGTGCCCCTGAGTTAACGGAACTACCCATGTTTGCAGTTGCTAAGCCGGGGCACTGTCATGCCCCTTGTCGAGCCAAGCTTTTCTCGGCATTCTTTGGGACCTTCATGACTCGACAATTTATAGCACGCGCAGGGAATAACGTAACATCGATCGGGCATTGGGTCCATCTTTAGGTCTTATTCCATGTGGTCCCAAGTGGTATATCCCTTGGCCGTGTTTCCAAAACAACGCCAGGGGTTCAACTCCTTTCCGCGGACTAGCCTCCTCGACCGGCCAAGCCTACCCGATTCGACTAGTCGGCCCGCCCATCAACCGGCCGTTGACACGTCGGGGTCATTCCGGAGCCGTAGTTTGACCCTCCCTCAACGGTTGCGGGCCTCGGCTTTTGTGGTTCTTGCCTCTCTCCTGAAAGATTTAGTCTGGTCCTGCACTGACAGTCTGTTCCCACATGGGAAAAGATTGCATGCATCTCCTGCATCTCCTGCGTCTCGTCTCCCATTCCGCTCTACCGTAGCATCGGGACTGCGCCCACTGCCGAAAATGGTTCAGGATGCTACTCATATTCCCCGAGGGCCTGGGATTATCTTGCACGGACGTCCTGAGGAATTGAGTTTTACATAAAATCCCCCCCCCGGCCTCCGAACTGCTCTGGCAGTTCTGGGGGTGTCTTTTCTCGCCTGCAACCAACAGCTTCTGGCCCATCATGGCGAACGAGATTGAGAATCGAGGGCCGGAGCTCATGGCCGTCAACATTGCCTTTTTGACGGCGGCGCTTATTTCCATGATTCTGAGAGCATATGTTCGGAGTATCATGGTCAAGGCTTTTGGTATCGATGACTGGCTGATGGTTGTTGGAACGGTATGTTGGATCGTCATCCTTGCTTCACAAAGTTTCGCTTTCTGACTTGGCATTGATCTTCTTCCAGGTTTTCTTCACTCTATATGCCTCCTTCTCCATGACGGGTGTCAAACATGGCACTGGACGTCACCACAAGGATCTCGAATTGGAACAGATCCAAACGGCCAAGATGGTGATTTTTCCTGCATGAAGAGCCATCCATCTCAACGCGATCTAACTCGGACACAGTGCTGGTGGTTCTGCTACCTTTGGTACGCCCTCTCCATGGTATCATCCAAAATCTCCATCGGCTGGTTCCTCCTCCGCGTCACGACGAGCAAGATCCATCGATGGATCATCTACATCGCCATGATGTCGACCACGCTCTCAGGCCTCATCTTCTTCTTCGTCACTCTATTCCAATGCAGCCCCATGTCGTACTTCTGGAACGAGGAGCAACCTGGAAAGTGCGTCAACGTCAATGTCATCATCGCTCTGGCAACTCTTTACAGTGTCTTTGCCGTTATTTCGGATTTCATCTTTGCTCTTCTTCCTGGACTCATTGTCTGGAAGTTGCAACTTCACAAGAAGACAAAGTTGATGCTGATCCCTCTCCTTGCTATGGGCTGTGTGTAAGTTTGACCTCGCCTAGTCATTTGGTCAAGATGAGATGCTAATAGAAAATCCAGGGCAAGCTCAGCTGTTATTGCTCGTTTTCCATACCTACCCAAGTTTAGGGAGGATGATTTCCTCTGTGAGCACTCTTGTATTCTCTCACTCGGCAATCAATTGACCTCATCACTAGGGAATACACTCGACATTGCCATTTGGTCATCGGTTGAGCAAGGTCTGGCCATCACAGCTGGTAGTCTTGCAACCCTGCGACCGCTCCTCAAGCTGGTAGCGTTCCGCCTCGGACTCACCAGCAAGCCAATCTCCATGCCACCCTCGGGCTACGGCGTCTCTGGGCCGCGTAACACTGGCACCGGAACCGAGGGATACTTCTCGGGGCATAATGCATACACACTTTCTTCGGTTGGTCGTGATGGGATGCCGGATGCCAAGGCCGGTGCTGGCTCTGGCTCTGGAGCGGCAAAGGAGTATGGGATCGGCGTCAAGAGAGAGGTTCAGATTACAACAACTGGCAGAAATGAGAGCGAGGAGGAGTTGCACTCGCCCCAGCCGTGGGTCAAGGCGAACAGTCACTGGGAACGGTGAGAAGGTGCAGTAAACAGATGATGCACATAGTACATGAACTACAGATCACGACATTCTTTCTTTGTACGTTATTTGAGAAAAGCGGGAGTCACTTTGAGAGACTAGATAGGATAGTTAGGCAGATAATTAATAGACATGGGACTTCACAGCTAGAAACAGATTGCCAACGTTGTACTATACTACTGAGTGACATTCACTGTCGATCGCCGTGGAGCCTTGCCCCACGAGCAGCACTTGGTGACATCTCGTGGAATTAGAGGCAAATTAAACTCATCTTAGGTAGGGTATTTAATTTAGAAACTCCACTTGGACCTTATAGCACATTGAGAATAGTAATATTATATGATTGCGTTATTGATTATTATGACAAGCTCGCTAACTGCTATCAAACACCTTACTCGTACATAGGTCCCTATCATCACTTATTCCTCCTTCAAAGCAGCCAAGATATCATCAGCGGCCTTCTCGGCAGCCATAAAGGTAGACACGGCAGTGAAGGTACCGGGGATGCGAGGGTACACGGAAGCATCCACAACACGCAGGCCAGCAACGCCGCGCACGCGGAACTTGGAGTCGAGAACAGCCAGCGGGTCATCATCAGCACCGATGGGGCAGGTGGAAGAGGCGTGGTGACCCCAGGCCGTGTTCTTGATGTAGGTCTCAATGTCCTCCTGGGAGGTCACATCCTTGCCGGGGAGCACCTCGGTGATGGGGACGGCTTGGCCGGCAAGGGCCTTCCGGGTGAGCTCAACGGCCTCGTAGAGAGCCTGAAGATCCTTGGAAGAGTCTCCACTGCCCGTGTCAAAGTAGTTGAAGGTGATGTCGGGAACATCAAGAGGATCGGCAGAGCGGAGAGTGACCTCGCCAGCAGTGTTGCGGGGATGAGCCTTGAGGATGGCCCAGGAGAACCAGTCGTGCTCGATAGTGGCGTTGACGGCGTACTGGGGGAAGTAACCTCGGAAGTTGACGGGGCCACCAAAAGCAAAGACGTCAAACTCGTCCTTGGCAGTGGCAGTGCTCTTGTAGAACATGGCAGCGGCCAGACCAGAGGAAGAGTAGATGCCGTGGTCGCCATCGACGGGGGCCCTCCAGCGGTCGAGGCAAGGGTCCTCGTTGGTGAACAGGCTGAAGGTGCATCCGTCGAAAGAGGAAAAGTTCTGGGGAGCGTTGCCCTGCACGGTGATTTCATAGTGATCCTGGAGGTTGGTTCCAACACCAGGCAGGTCGGAGATGACGGGGATGTCAAACTTCTTCAGCTCCTCAGCAGGGCCAACGCCGCTGAGCTTGAGGATCTGAGGAGTGTTGTACACACCTCCGGCAACGATGACCTCGCGGGAAGCAGTAGCACTGCCCTCCTTACCAGCGGCACCGGTGGACAGGGGGCTGGCCTTGTAGAGATGCTTGCCGTCGACAAACTCAACACCGGTGGCACGGGGAGGCTTGGAGTCATCAAAGGTGACCTTGGTGACGTAGGAGTTGGTTCGCACATCGAGAGGGTACCTCTTGGTGCCGTTCTCAAAGGTAGCGTCTCGGACAGAGAGAATGAACTCGCGGGGTCCGATACGGCTGGCCTCACGAGAAGACAGGGGAATCTGGTAGTATCCAGGGTTCTTGTCACGAGTAGCCGTGTTGGCGTTGGCATCGCCAGCAATGAGATCGTCCATGGTGATGTTGGTTCCGCTGACCTCGGTCAGAGCGACAGCACCGCCGCTGAGAAGGCTGAGGAGCTGCTCGTCACCAAGAGGGATGCTGAGAGGAGCAGTCTCGGTGCTGAACCATCCATCGTAGCCGTGGCCGTCCTGTCCAGCGGGCAGGTGTCGGTTCTCCTCCATCTTGACAAAGTACTTGCGCATGTTCTCGGCAGACCAAGAATCATCGCCAGTGAGGGAGGCGATGTACTCAAAGTCAGACTGGTGAGGGTACACAGCAATCAGAGCATTGTGAGCTGTGCATCCTCCCAGAGCCTGTGTACGGGGGTACAGAGTTCCCTTGAGCTTGGCATCCTTGGGAGGGTTGAGGCCAGTGTACTCGCCATCGGGGGTGTCGTAGGTGGCCTTGTAGTCGCGGGCCTGTCGTGCATCGTCGGCGTAGTGACGCACGAAGAAGTTCCAGGAAATCTCGGGGTCCTCAGAGGCGTTGGCAGAGTAGGCAGGGACCGTGTAGTTGACAGTGTTGTGGTCGTCACCAGCCTCGATGAGAAGAGTCTTGTGACCGGCCAGAGCGAGACGAGCGGCCAGAGGACCACCTCCAGCACCAGAGCCAACGACGACGTACTCATAGCCGGTAAGGGCGACTGCGTAGACAGAAGCCGGGGCGGCCAAGAGGCCATAGATGAAAGAGTTCCTCATGGCTGACGTTGCTGATTATTGACCCAAGACCCGGTATAAGTGAAAGGAAGGAAGAAAGGATGAACGACGGGTTGTCGATTAGCGACCGATGGATGATCAGCAACGGTCCGGATCCTTCACCTTTATACATTTTGCTTCCTTGGAGATCTGTGGATCTGACTCTTCGCTAGACCACGATGCAAGTCATGTCTTCGAGATGCCTCGGCTGCCAAGTCCTGAACAAGCATGGCATTGACGCGTCGACGGAGATGAAGGGACAAGAAACCGGCCGAGGTCTAGGCACTCAATGCTACAGAGCCTCCTTTCCCCCTAACCTCCGCATAAACGGTGGCGAACAAATGCTAGAGTAGCGGCTTGTTAGCAGCCGTTGTGGTTGCTACGAATGGCACGGCAGTAGGAGATGATAACCCCAGATAGTCGATCTCCGCTTGAACCCCTGCAAAGTCGGTGGCACTGAGTAGCTTGGTTTCGTCGGCGTAGAAGTAGGCATTTCGGCCGTGTAGGGTTGCATCGAGAGAATTGGGTTAGAAAGCATGGTTCGCTCAGGGGTCAATTCGGCGGGGATCGAGCTCGGACTCGGTCTTTGCTAGATGCTTACGAGATAATCAATGAATGGCTTAGATAACTCGTGAGATGGTGTCATAGGAGTATAGGGTGTGGTAGGTGAATTTCGGCAGTTGATCAAGTGTCAGGCTGAGAGCTGCTGCTCAAGACTTGTAATCTCCTTTTCTCGGCCGAGTAAGGAGCACATACGCGGATACAAGGGTGGCTTCCGGAAAGAAAGAACTTCTGAATTTGCATCATGTGAGAATAAAGAATTTATAATCATTATTAAAAGTATGCTACCCCCTGGTATTATCCATGAGTTGAAGTGAATCTAATGCCCCGTTCTACTTTAGAGAATCTATACTGAAATGTTTGAATGTCAATCTATGAGAACCATCTTCACCAAAACTCCTCTATCCGTAGATGTTACCCTACATCCACCCGAATGCTTCTCTGATTTAGACTCCGCGGTCCAACTTCTGAGCTTCACACATCTTGGCATACATGCCACCCTGCTCAATCAGGTCATTATGCGTTCCGGCCTCGATGATTCTACCACCGTAAAAGACAAAGATACGGTTGGCCTCTCGAACGGTCGACAACCGATGAGCAACGGCGATGGTGATCCTATCACCAGTCGAGGCCGCCTCCATCAAAGCGGCCTGAACGATACGCTCAGACTCAGTGTCCAAGGCGCTCGTGGCCTCGTCGAGAAGGATGACGTTGGGCTTGCGGACCAGAGCACGCGCGATGGCGATACGTTGACGTTGTCCACCTGAGAGTTGACTTCCACTTGTGCCACATGGTGTACCGAGACCTTCAGGTAGCGACGAGACAAAGTCCCAAGCGTTGGCAGCTCGGCAAGCCTCTTCAATCACGCTATCGGGCACAGTCTCGGAAACGTCGATATCCATTCCCTGTGAGACGTTCTCGCGGATGGTTCCAGGGAAGAGGGTAGGCTCCTGCTGAACGAGAGCGACGTGGTTACGGTACGTCAGAGGATTGATCGAGGACAATGGAGCTGCCGAGTCGATGGTGATGGTCCCACTGGTTGGATCGTAGAATCGCTCAAGGAGGGAGATCATGGTGCTCTTGCCACAGCCTGAGGCGCCGACAAAGGCGACAAATTCGCCGCGATTGATCTGCAGTCCGGAGCTGTTAGATCGTTTCCAAACAGATTAAAAGTCAGGTTGCACGTACCTTGAGGGAAACACCCTTGAGAACACGGTTGTCAGGAGCCAGCGGGTAAGAGAACTGCACATCCTCAAAGTTGTAGGAGCTGCAACCGTTTGCAGGCCCCTTCTCCTTGTTCTCGTCGGTCTCGCGGATCGTGGGCTCGAGTTCCTTGAGCCAGAAGTAGTAGTTTGCCGCTTGGTTGGCTTTGGTGAAGCCTTTGCATGGATCAGCTTCTGGACTTGGCCTTCCGACTTGACGGTTCAAAACTTACTACTTGCAAAGCTGAACAGTTGTCCCGCTGCCTGTCCCGAGAAGAAGACACCCATGAAAGATACCATGAGTTGATAGAAGGAAATCTCTCCGTCGTGGACGAGCTTGGATCCCCACCTGTGTAAGCAGTATTAGCATTCGCCCTGCGCCATATAGAATAGGGTACTTACCAGAAGCCGAGAGCCAGGATAAAGTACTCGACGGCCTGCGTCATCGAGAACCAGATCATCATGACAAACATGGAAGGCGCCGTTTGGCTGATGGCCTGGTCTAGCTCGTTGGTGTACTTTGCCAAGACAGTCTCCTCAATAGCAAGGGAAGAAACCGTTCGGATCGCAGTGACAGTTTCCGAAGCCACCGAGGAACTAGCAGAAAATCTCTTGCCCATGTCTATATCCATCTTTGTTTCGAGCCTAATTCGCGCGTAGCCAGCCAGCAGCATGGGGGGGATGCCGGCAAACACTCCAACAAGGCCGAGCTTCCACGAAACCACCAAGGCCAGAACGCTGGAAGCGAGGATGTTGATAGCTGATAGGATGACAAGCGCCACGTTGAAGCCCATGAGCTCTAGGACGGCCTGAGGATAGGAGTCCAGACGACTGATGAGCGCTCCAACCGTGTTCTCTGCTCGGTCAAAGAATCTCAGGTCTTGCCGAAGGGTGAGGTCGAAGATTTCCTTTCGAAGCTTGATGTTCAATGTCTGGAAAGCATTAGTTACTATTCCATCACTGAATACTCACCGATTTACCTGTGCAATCACGTTTGTTGCCCATCCGAGGATAAAGTAGACAAAGAGGGACCCAATGGCCAGGACGAACAACATGAGTGAGAAAAAGTTTCCGCGAGAGACCATGTTCGGACTAGAGAAGACAGTCATGACCTTTCCTAGCAAAACTGCTTGGCCGGGGAAAACAGCGGCTATTCAGACGTCAGCATGTTCTGTCCACACCAATTCCTGGCCAAAATGCTTACCTCCAGCAGTGCAGGTGGCCAGGATCAACAGGTACCAGTTCCACAGGTTTGGAGTGGCCATGATAAGCCTCGCGATGCTGTGGATTAAGCCCGTCTTGTTGTAAAGCTCGTGATCCTCCCGGTCCTTGAGTGATGCCAGATGCTGAGCTTCTACCGTCTTGAGCTTTGCCAGAGACTGCACCGGCTCGACTTCGTTGCCCTCTGTCATTTCTCCATCCGATGAATGGTCACTGTCTTGCCCTTTTCCAGAAGGAGAGAGGTCCTGCGCCATGACGAGTCTAGCGTAGACGTTGTTGAGAGCCACGAGGTCACCGTGGCAGCCTTGCTCGACAATCTTGCCCTTGGACATGACGACGATGTTGTCAGCGTTTCGAATAGTTGCCAGCTTGTGCGCGATGACGATGGTTGTACGATTCTTGGAGGCACTATCCAATGCTTGCTGGACGATGGTTTCGGCGTGAGGGTCAAGGGCGCTGGTGGCCTCGTCGAGCAACAAGATCTTGGGTTCCGAGATGACGCTCCGTGCAATGGCAACTCGTTGCTTCTGACCACCCGAGAGGAGACCGCCTCTCTCGCCGATGCGCGTGTCATAACCTTGAGGAAGAGACAGGATGAAATCGTGGGCAAAGGCGATCTTGGCTGCGTGTTCCACACGGCTCATCTGTTCGTCGCGGGAAGCGAATTGCCAAGGGGTTCCGACTAAACCATTGACAATGTTGTCAAAGACGCTGCCATTGAATAGAACAGGTTCCTGATCATGTTAGTTTTGTGCACAGTAAGATGTTGGTTCAACTGCACCTGTTGGACAAGGCGGACATTGGTCCGTAGCCAAGACAAGTTGAGCTTCTTGATATCTGTCTCGTCGAGTGTGATAGTGCCAGAAGCTGGGTTGTACCAACGCTCGAGCAAGCCGATGATGGTGCTCTTGCCTGAACCACTCGGGCCCTTGACGCTGTTAGCATGGTGCACTGTACCTTGCAGGCAACACTTACGACGAGGGCCGTGACCTTTCCGGCTGGGACGTTGAGACTGAATTCTTCCAAGACCTTGACATCAGGGCGGCTGGGATAGCTGAAGCCAATCCCTTGAAGAGTAATGACACCATGCGGGTTCTGAGGTTTCTCTCCAGACTCGTCAAAGGGGTTGATCTCGGACTCGCGGTCAATTAAGATGAAAAGCTCAGTGGCTGCTGATGCTGCACGTCCAAATGCTACAAAATGAGGAGCAATCATGCTGATGGTGCTAGCAGCGATGATTACAGACATCAGGACCCTATTTGACGTTAGTGCAACTATACTTGTCGCATCCCTGGGCCATACCACTCACGTAAAGACCTTTCCAATGTCAGAGACCTCACCACGGGCGATCATGGCGATACCTTGCCAAAAGGCCAAGCCCATGCCGCTGTAGACGACAAAGTACTCGCCACCAAACATGAATCCGTAGAGCAGATTCTTCTTCTTTCCCTCACGGAAGACATCCTGCAAGAATGTGTCAAACTTGGCAACGACTCTTGACCGGAGGCTAAAGGCGTGGATGGTGCGGATGCCACCAAAGATACTCTCAGCATAACCTCCAGCTTGGGCCTGGATCTTCAAGATCCTTGTCTCGATCTTGGCGTCAGGGACCGACAGGGTGCCGACAATGATGACCAGGGCGGGCACGATGCATATCAAGATGAGTGTAAGTTTCCACTGGCTGATGAAGGCGATGACAAAGGCGGCGACGAATGTGGAGATGGCTTGAATAACGATACCAAGCTTCTCTGCGATGCCCGACTGGATAAGCTTGCCGTTTGAGGTTGCCTGCATGGCGATGGAGCCCGCGACGCCTTGGTCAAAGTAGGCGATCTCTTGGCTAAAGGCGGACTTGAGGTAGGATCGACGGATATTTCGAGTGAGGTGGTATGCGACGTAGGTGAAGAGGGAAGCGTAAACGTAGGTCGAGACGAGTCGAACGATGCCGATGTAGACGAAGTAGAGACTTGCCTGTCAGCGACGTTGAACGGACAAGGGCGATGATTGAACTCACGCAGTCTTTTCCACAGCGGCCATGAAGCCCTCGGGGACAGCGCCGGAAGTGGTGAAATCATTAAGAAGAGTGATGAATTCTCCAATGACGACGTTGACCATGGCCAGAGCGACTCCGGACGCGATGGCTCCGATTACGCCAATCGCTTCGAGAAGGTAGAGCTGGGGGTTACCATATCGAAAGACTCGCTAGACCAGTAATCAGCTAGCAGATACTTACGGCAAGTATCGGTCTTGACATACGATAAATGACTTGACGGCCGAAGTCTGTTCAGGATCGCGAGCCTTCTGGCCCGCGTCTTTTGCTGCCATGGGAGATGTTGGCGCGCAATGGTGGGGTCGCTGGTTGTGTAAATTGAAAGAACAAGGGTCAAAAGGAAGACGAAGGGAATTAGCTAGAAGTGGTGTTTTCTTTTTGAAAGAATTAAGAGAAGAATTAAAAGGGACAAGGAACGAAGAGAGAATGCTGTGATGCCATGCAAACAATTGCAAGGGTGACGAAGAAGTATTTATCCTGTCGCATCCTCCTCCCAACAAGATTACGACGTCTCCAATCATCTCGCACTCTGCAAAGCCTCTTGTCCGTCCGAAAACTCGACCCCTTCACGTCATCTCGATGGCTGTGAGATGCTTCGGACCCGGACGCCAAGACCCCGTGGCCGGGAGGGTCCTCAGCTTCGGAGCCCGGAACCTCAGCACTCCGGAGCTCCGCGCCAAGACCTCAGAAGGATCGCCAGGCATCTTAGGGGGGCGAATGACGGGGTCCGCGTGCCCCGTGCGTGAGGCAACTACTTATCACCCGCGGCCTCTGGTCTCTTATTTGCAATCCTTCGCTTTTTCTTTGGCTCCGTAGCGGTCCGGCTTTGAGTGCTTACATGGGCACGCTTACTGCGATGACATCAACGCCTTCCGAGGGGCGCCAGACGCCTGGAGAGAATTCGATGGATCACGACACGAGCTTGCATTTTGAGGAGCACGAGGGACCCCTTCTAGAAAAGCTTGCAGTAAGGGTATCCGTCTAAAACACATTCTTAATTGCTGATAATGGTGATAGTGCGAGAATTGTCGGCAGCGCAAGGCATGTGATATCGTCCCCTTTGAAGAACCCCCTTGTTTACATCCAGTTCTAGGTCAAATGCGACCGCGTATACCCATGCACCCACTGCATCAAGACCAAGACGCAATGCATTTTCCCTTCAGGCCAAAAGCCAAGGACAAAACGTCAGCGCGTGCTGATATCCAGCATCTAGTGAGCTTCTCTGGACACCTCTTCCCAACCGAGCTGACCATGTCAACATTGCACAGCGAGAACAAGATTGACCGCATCGTCAACAGGATCGAAGAGCTCAACCAAACGATACAGCAAATGAGCCTCAATCAGTCTAGTCCAAAGTACCATGGCACAGCACTCAATCCGCAGACATCTCAAAGCACGTTCCGTCCGACGCCTTCATCGTCACATCCAACTCCATCCGACCCCAGCTTCGTCGGCGAATCCCCTCCGTACTCTTCCAAACCTGAGTACGAGGGTGAGTCGTCCTTATTTGCACACGCCGTCTTTGCGACCAAATTTCTTCAAAACTCGGTCAGCAACAACTCGTCGTCCGAAGTTGCGCTCGAGATGACATCGGTTCTCAACGCCCTCAGGGGTGTCATAGACGCCCAGAAGCAGCAGTCCGACACTATCGAGAATCTGTATCCAAATGCGCTCCCACTTCCCCCGGGGACTAGTCTTCGAAAACTTCCCATGCCTTCCACCGAAAAGGCTCTGGCGTGTCTCCGGATGGCTCAAGGTAGGTTTGCGTGGAGGCAACAAGTCCCAGATAACTGACACGTCTCAAGACAGTACCCCGATCCAGGTCCTCTGGCTCATGGATCTTCAGACGATACCCGAATTCACCTCGCATTTTATCAAAGTATGCTCTCCGGGGCCCGTCACCGAGGCGGATCTCATCATCTTCTACCTGGGTTTGTATTGGCTCTTTTGCGAGTGCGCCAACGCAGTAGGGGATGAGAATCTCAAGAAGGAATATGATGAGCAAGCCATCATATGCCGAGACAGTCTAGAGACGGTTCTCTCTAGGCTACCGTTTCACATGCCGGCAACGCTTGATCATGTATTAGCCTTGTGCATGGCGGCAAGTCCCCCTCTCCCTGACCAAAAGTCTCACCTACTCATCCCGCCTAGTCATTGTATTGCATCCAAAGGTGCAAGCCGTCAGCCGCCTGGAACTTTATCTGCTCAGCCTCCAACCTCAGCCAGACCCTCGGTCTTCACAGCAGCGTCATGCTGGACCAAGAGACGACAGATTCAAAGAACCAAAAGACACGGCTCTTCTGGTGCATCTATACGACCGAGAAGATGCTGGCACTCCGCATTGGCCGCTCCTCCACGATTCGGGAAAACGATATTACCGTCCCGAGCATGACCCCTGAAGTGTTGAACGACCCCTTCTTCACTCACAGTTTCTTCAGCCAGGCCTTTCCCGTCTGGATCGGCATGTCAACTCTACAGGGCCGGGTCTACGACGAGATTTACAGCCCAGCTTCTCTCGCGCAGCCTGCGAGTGTCCGCACCACACGAGCGAGAGCCTTGGCCGCCGAGACCAAAAGGCTGATGGAGGTTGAGGACCACCTACAGGTGAGTAGCCATTCTCCCGCTGATGACCCCAAAGGCTGAGTCATGATGTTCCAGTTCAAGTGTGAAGATCAGGTGTCGCGTAAACTCGGCAATGTCTTGAGCCAACTCTGCTTTCGTAGCGAGCGGGTTACTAGCCTCTCCATGCTCACGCTCATCTACCGCAGCATTCCCCCTGACAAGCCCGGCGGCTCCGTGTTTTGCGACGAGTGCATCGCCACGGCCAGGCAAGCAGTCCAGGAGCACGAGAAGTGCGTTGAAATCTTTACCAGTACCGAGAATCACTCAAACTATTTGCTTCTTTACGTCAACTGGTGAGTCTTGACTCCTATCAATGGGGGGTGGGTTCTCTAACTCTGCTGCCAAGGACACTTCTCCAATCCCCATTCATCCCCTTCATCGTCTTGTTCTGTCACATGATAGAGACGTCAGATCCATCTGATCTGCCCTGCCTGCGAGCCTTGGTCCAGACACTCGAGACGGTGACGGAACCCTCTCAGTACTCCACGTGCCAGAAGCAGCTCAGCATATTCAAAGCTCTCTACGACGTTGCCGTCAAGTATTTCAACATCAGAGCCGCTGCGACACCAGAGGGCATGATTGATGCGAGGGGCACAGGGTCAACCGGCTATAACACACCAGACCCAAAATTGCCTCCATCAGTACCGCAGATGGGGGCATTTGATCAAAATGTGGCAAATGGACCAGGTATGCTGCCTCTTTCGAGCAGTGGACAGCCTGTTGATGCGGCACAAGGTCAAATGCCCATGTACGGGTCAAGAACCAATCAGTTTGAGCCGGGAGAGTTTGACATGGGGATAGACCAGCCAAGCGCAGAGTTGGCAACGTGGTTCTACGCTAATCACCACATGATGAGGATGCTGGAGGACACATAGAGTACAGGCAGCATGGCGATAAAGTAGTTGATCTCTGGCTCCCCCAAAACCTGTATTGGCAAACACCAACACTGGCCGATGAGCCTCGCACGAAGAGTGCCATGACAGCTCTTATCACTTATCGAGCCAGGGACGTAGAGTCTCGGGGGGCTAATCTGGGTAACCTGGAGGCTTGCAAGTTGTGGCGGTGTACCAGCTGTTCAGGGCACACAGGCTGCTCGTTTAGGTCAATCTGTGCCTTTGGGTATTGGAGTGGATGCGATTCTTGCTAAGAAGATAAAGACAGATCGGGAATAAGAGGACGAAGTTTGAAGCTAGAGCATCCCCCTTTACGGTAGGAATACCTCGGTAAGAAAGGTGCGGTACAGGTGGGTTGAAAATCACGTTCGGTTTTAAGAATCAAGCGTCGGGAAGCGGCCTTACAACTTATCCAAGTAAGCCGAAAGAACCTTTGGTGTTATTTAGAGGAATTAAAACTAATTATACATAAAGAACAATATGGAGTTAGATATATCAATGCAATATATATTAAACTTGTATTTTCATGCGCATTGTAACCCTCTTTTACTTACCTACCCGTGTGACGGGGGTTTTAGAGGACTATTCATACTATATTATTATTTTATTGCAATTAAGATTTATTATTAGAAGATATTATACTAATTTTTTATTATAAAGCCATAATATTAACCTAACAATATGAAGCAAGCCATATGTCACACTGTCCTGGACCCCCCCTTCACCCGGGTAGGTAGCCATTCTGATGGATAGTTAGTTAACTGCTTATAACGTTCTCGAGGGTCCTCAATCTCGACTTTGGCTGACCAAGGATGTTCTGAGACACAAATCCTGGAGCCTGATCAGCCGGTAAACACTGCACCTTTCTTTCACCTGCAACAACACATCTCAAGAACGCGCGCTCAATCATGACTTCGGAGCCACCTCCCCGCCCTCTGACGCCAACGGCAAGCACAAGGCACGACGCAGACCCGGTTTCGTCTTCTGCCGGCGTCGGCATGGGCATGGGCACAAGTGGCCGAATCGTCGCGGCAGTCAGCGAGGCTCTTGATTGGCGTCAATATCCTCTCGACTTTTGGCTCTGTACTCTCGAGCTATTCCTCGGTGCCTTGGGGGGCGCCATTCTTGGAGCTCCATCGCCCAAGCTGCTGGAGGCGGCCGTCTGTCGGCAATACCTACAACGGGACGGCCAGGTCCACGATGGAGACCCTCCTGATGGGTTTTGCAAGAGCTCTGAGGTCCAGGTCCAGCTGGCGCTTGTGCTGACTGTCTTGTCTACCCTCTCGACGCTGGCCGGTAAGAGAATGAAGGGAAGGCCCCAGACGCTTAACAGAGATTGACTTGGCACAGCAACCATCATGCAGATCCCAATGGGAATGGTCGTTGATAAGAAAGGCAGGCGCATCGCGCTTTTCCTCAACATCACGAGCAATATCTTGTACTGGGGCTCTGTCGCCATCATCGGTAGCTTCTCGTAGCACTCCCTTTTCGTGGCCTAGCTGACGTCTCATCTCGAGCAGGATCCGTCAAGGGTTTTCCCATCTGGTGCTTTTACCTGACACCGCTTTTCATACTACTTGGAGGCGGGCCATGGGCAACCGGCACACTCCTCTTCGCTGCAATCAATGAAAGACTAAGACCGGAACAGAGGTATGGTGTTGCAATTCACCGTTCCGTCAAGGGAATGATAATCTCAACATTTTAGAACTATTGCCTTCTCCATGATGGAGGCTATCTCGGGGATCGCTGATCTGGTAGGGCCAGTTCTCGGGGCACTGACAATGGTGACGCATCTCTGGATTCCTTTTCTTATTGCCACGGCCATATTCTTCTTGATGTTCATCCCAGCTCTATATCTCGGCGATGGCGTCAAGAGAGACGTGGCAGCTCAGGACGATTACTCGTCGGCGATCGAGACTGAACCTCTGCTCGGCAATGGTACCACCTCCGACTGCGAGACCGACGATAGAGCCCCGACTCCCGGACAGCTTCTCCGTTCTGGAAGCGCGATACTCTTTATCCCTTTGGGAGCCGCCTTTCTGTCTTCGATAGCGAGAGATTCTATAAACTACCTGGTCCCCTGGGTTGCCTTGCGCTTTAATGAGACCATGGCTCGAGTATGTATAGGACTGTGCAAGAAGAGAAGCCCGCGTAAACTGACGATGCTGTAGGCTGGCCTCTTGTTCTCACTGCGAGCAATCGTTTCACTTCTTCTCTACTTTGTTCTCCTGCCCTTGGCGACTTCCTGGCTGACGGGAAGGTGGAAAGGCAGCTCTGCCACCAGGGATCTCGCCCTTTCTGCCCTTGGCGTGTTCTTCTCCGCAGCGGGAACACTTGGCACCGCATTCGCGCCCAACACGGCAATCTTCGCTGCTGGATTCGCGGTGGCTGTCCTCGGCTCGGGCATGGGTGTCACGCTGCGGGCATTCCTCGCGGCAAACGTGGATCCCGCCTTCTCGGGGCGCCTGTTTGCACTGATCTCGACGACGGGTACCATTGGTAGCCTCGTCGGGATGCCGGTCATGGGCGCCGCCTATGCCTGGGGGGTCAATAATGGGATCCTGGTTGTTGGACTCCCGTTCTTGGTTTCGGCGGTAAGTGTTCCTCAGATACCCTGGGTAGGTTTGGGATGAGCTCATTCGAGGTTAGGTTTCGTATCTACTGATCCTGGGGCTACTGATATGCTTGCTGATCAAGTATTGATTTCTCGTGGGGTGGGAGTGGGGGTGATTCATCTTGGTGTTCGCTCAGAGGCAAGTCTATGAATCTCCGAAGCTGGCTGGTGTTGAACGAGGTGCCCGATCACTACCTGAATGTTGGGAGAAGAGACGCATTTCGCATATTCAACTTCATTATTAGACCTTCAAAACTACCAGTCCAGCCCATTCCTCTAAGAGAAAAGATATATAGATGATGGTCTGCTCTAGGGTGTATGTCGCCCGCGCGAGGTTGATCGTGGCATCGCTCAAACCGTCCTTGCAGCTAAATGACCAGACAGCAGTGGTATGGGTTGGATTCACGTTGGCATCAAGGTCCTGCGGGCTAGCAGCGGGCACCGTGAAGTTGACGCGACCACGTGTCTTCTCGAGCCGACCTGCGAGCTCCAAGTCCCCGATAGCGCAGATCCCGAGCACATCCAGCAGGTTAGCGTCGGACAGAAACGAGTGCAGCTGCTCCACGAAGCCCTCGGGCATCTCAACCGCATCGTAATCCTCCTGGCCAGGGTGGTTGAAGCCGAACTCGTACGGCTCCAGCTTGTCGTCCCAGAAGCGCCAGGACCGGGGCACGATGTAGCCACCGGCCATCATGCCATCCCCCGGGACGGGCCATGGGGTCGAGACGTGACCGAACTCGACGACGCGCTCACCCTCGGTGATGGAGAAGTGCTTGGGAAGGAGGATGAGGCCGATTTTCTCGCTGGTGAGATACTGCTCGAAGGTGTCACCATAGGAAGAGTCTTCCTCGCAGTAAGCCACCTGAACCCTCGAACTACATCCTCTAGTTAACTTATAGAACTTCCCGTAGGTCTGAATAAAGAGAGGATCCTGGCACTAGAAAGCGACATCTCTGCGTAGCTCCCTTTAAACCCTTCGAGCCTAATAACTATCTACATATTGAGTGGATTCTAGCTGTCGTTGCAAGTCGACCTCAGGCTATACGTCCATTTCAACCAAGATGCGCCCACTCACGTCCTTTTCCGCGGGCTCGAGGGTGGCATGATAACCCCTCAAGCCAAGAGCCCCCTTTCTCTTTGGGCCCGACGACCTTGACCAACGCGAAGCTCGACCAGTAATGCGATGGGCTCGCCTACGACCTGACACTTAGTGAGGCGCGTCAAGCTACAGATCGGAATAGACCGGCGAACCACATCCTCGTGGTTGCTACTCTACAGTGCGGAGGTATGGAACAGGGACCGAAATTAAAAGGGGCAAGTTTTGTTCCCGTCATCTACGCAGATAGCCTTCAGCTAAGAAGTAGCCACACCTTGAACTCGTGAGACTGGCACTCCGATTCTGGGCCATGCAAGTCATCTTCTTCAAACATCCTTGGACGATAGAGAAGGGAGGTTCGCGCGTTGGCATGCACCCCCTCCAGATACCCGGATGCTGGCGCGGCAAAACACCCCTACCCTGGCTTGTTAACCAAGAGCTGGACAGGGCTTTTGAGAGGCGCATGGACGAACTCGAAAGAGAGATCCTGGGCGGTTTACAAGACATGGTGCTCAGCCGCCATCGGGAAAACTGGTGCGCCATCTTCCTCACAAGCTTCATCCTCCTCCATAGCCTAGAGAAGGACTCTTGGAACATGCACGCCTGGAAGCACGAGAAGAATCGCCCTGGAGGCACGCCTTGGCCGTTACACATAGACCCGTGCGATCACTACCACCAGAACAGGCACATAGCCGAAAAGGTCATCAGCTACTTTCGCGTCGTGAGCAAGGGGCAGACTCCGTTTGAGCTGGACTGGACAAAATCTGTGAACTGGGACTTGCTGAACGACAATCCAGACGCGCGGGGTTTCGTTTCCAACATCCAAAGAGACCTGAGAGACCCAAACTCTGGTGAGTTTTACTCCCGTGTAGCATCTGCACAAGAGGACTGACGATCGGGGGGAAGGGTACCGTGCGGAACTCGGCGCGGCGGATGGCTTTGACCGTGATGATATTGAGAGTCTAAACTATTCGTACACGAGAGGGCTAGTCTTGAAATAATCGTTTAGCGTTTTGTGGCCGGCCAATTCTACCGCGCTTGACGGCAGAAGGTCAGGATGGGCCAATTCATCCATGTGATGCTCAATTAGCATGAGCAGGAATCAGAATCTTAGTCCCTTTCTTTGCCCCGGTTGCAAGAAGCCACTGCCCAGTAATTTATTCGACTCTTGATCCACCACTAGGACATTCTCGCTCATGTGCCGTTCTGCCAGTGGCCATATTCGTTGCACTGTCGTCAAGGTCGTCGGCTTTCTGGGGGTTTCACTGCCAGCGTCCGCAATGCAGCGTACTGAGCGTGAGTGAGCCAGCCTTTGATGGCTTCCGAGTCAGTGTCCAAAAGTCCAATGCGTGACGGCGCAAATGGAAATGGATCGTCGCGATGATCAAGCCACTGATTCAAGGGAGACTTTGCCATTGGAAGTTGGTCGAGTTGGGCTTGCGTCAGGCTCTCGTCTACTGCCTGGTCCGAAGCGGGCGTCTTTTGGCTGCTGCTGGCGGTCTGCGAAGAACAAGAGCGTCCGGGACTTGGCTGCTTGTTGACACCATGTGTTAGTAGTTGTAAGCTGCACTGCAGCATAAGTAAATCTGGGCGCTGCCTACGTGGGAGGAAATGTACTGTACTCACTGGAGTGTTGGGGTCTCTTTGTGCTGTTGGCATGTTGATGGTTGCTTCAGCCTCTACTTGGATTGTATGCAGCGGGTGAAGGGTCTCCAGAATGGAGCCATGATAATGGCTTGACTTTATACTCGTTTCTTTGTATATCTATAGCTCGCTGGCCTTGAGATTCCGCCTTGTGTTCCATTTCCTTCTTCTTTTTGAGGTCGGAAAATAGATTGAATGTCCCAGAGGCATTTCCCGACTCTCTGGAGAGGTACGCCCAGTCGCGGGTATACAGACTCGATTGGGCGACAGCCCGCAACAGCCAGCAACAGAGCATGCGATTGTGCAGCAGCCAATCAGAGCCTGCCCGAGACTGAATTTCCGACATTGTCAGTCATTGGCCAGTGAGAGAACAGCGTGCAGCTGCAGCATAACTAAGCCATCCATGGTCGCACCTGCCCGCCGTTGTTGCGCCGCAGATCCAAATACGAAAGGCAATCTGCCCCCCCCCCCTCCTCTTCTCCCCTCAAACAAAAGGGAATTGTTAAAATACTGCCCATCAGGCAGACAACTTTCCCCATCCATCTGCTCTCTCTCGTCCAACCGGCCGGCGTGGCGAGATGAATCAACACTCCAGCACAGAGCTGGGCACCGCCCCGTTGGCCCTGGTGTTCCTCGGCCTGGTGACACTGGCCGACTCCATCACCAGCACCTTCTCGGCGTTCGCAGACCCTTCGCTATCACAGCCTGGACTCTGGAATCTAGGAACTACCGCCATCATTCTATCGGGCATCTCTGGTAGATCCAGCCTTCTCTCCCTTGATCTCTCTCTGCAACCGCTCACAAGTCGTCCTAGATCTTGTCGGCCAACTCGTACTCGGCTACGTGGCTGATTCCTGGTCAAGACAATACGCCATGACCATCAACACGTCAAGCATTTTCGTTGCCAGCATTTTCACCGTCCTAACACGTACGTACTCTTATCCTGCCTTTGCTTCCTGCATTCGCGTCTTCTAACACCTGCAGTCTTGGTGCCAAACAAGTGGCCTGCTCTAGCCGCCATTGTTGCTCCTCTCCTAAAATGTTTCGGGGGAGGATCTCATGGTTCGGCATTCTTGTCGCTGGCCGTGCTTCACCCCCAGTCGCCGATTGATTTCCGGTCCGCCTCTGACCTCCTCCTCATTCCTCGTTGCTATATGCTAATGGTGCGCCAGCTCCGCGTATTACTACGCCACGGGAGCCGTCATCGTTGTGGCTCAAACCTGTGGTCCGGCCTTGGTTTCCCTCCTTGCCAAGCACAGCACCTTTCTGCCTGGTGTCGTGTCAGGGCTTTGCTGCCTTGCCGCCTATGGCGTCGTTATTCTCTTCGGCCGTACCGTCTCCGCTCCTGAGTCCCCAAGCGAACATGCTGGTGCTTCCGTCACCGATCCCTTGTTGTTGCCTCGAGAGGCGGAACCTCGGCGGGAAAGTCATCAAGAAACTGCCCATCCCGGGCCCATCGCAAGCTACAATGAAGCCTTTTCTTCGCTGCATGGAAACCTCCGCTCTGTGGCCCTAGCCCTCTTCCTAATGGCCATTTCCAAAGCAACTCGCCCGCTTTTCACTACCTATATTCAGCACAGAGATGGTGCCACTGATAAACAGGTGTGCAATCCCAACCTGGCGTGGCAGTGTTTCTTGAAAGTTTCAGCTGACATGGACAGGCCCAAGCATTGTGGCTCGTCCGAAGCACAATAAGTCTAGTCATCTTTGGCCTTCTCTTCCCGCTCGCCGTCATATTTCTACCGCCCAAGGTTTCAACTTCGAGCAACATCACCCTTCATCTTGGCAGAGTCAGCATCATCCTGATGGGATTGGGCGCGCTGATGATCGGTTTGTCAACTTCCTTTTCAGCCATCACCGCAGGTTCGTCTTTTCCAATCTTCCGGCCGGTCCCCTGCTGACTGAACACAGCCCTTATCGTCAATACCCTCGGTGTGGCGGCAGATCTCAGCACCCTCGCCTTCTCGGCCAACTTCTTCTCCAGTGCCATTGCTGGCCGTGTCTTGATGCTCATCTCATCCCTTGAGAGTGCCGGAACCTTGCTCGGGATTGGAATACTCTATCCCATCTACCAATGGAGCCTGGAGAAACCCACCTCTTTCGCAGGTGGCATCCCTTACTACATTTGCGGGGTGAGTAATTAACCACGAGGCCCAAACTATCACGCTACCAACACTCAAATCTAGTCAATTTACGCGATTGCTGCAGGACTTTTCTGGTCCCTAAAGCCCATCCCACCCGAGCGTGAGGATTGAATGCCGAGGTACGTGTGGAGGGGGCAGGCGTAGCTCACAGTGGCTACCTATAGGGTTTCAATCGCTGCCACGGGTAGGTAGATTGTTTGTTTGTTTGTCTGAGGAGAGAAGAGGGGGGGGGCGGCGTTGGGAAGGGTAGGCTGCCTTCCATATTTGAACACCTGCGACCATGGACGGTGGATGCAACTTGACCGCTGCGGTGAGTGTCATGAGAAGAAGTGGGCGTAGGAGGCTTACATTCACTCATCACTAGCTAGCTATCTGCTAAGCAGCTTCTGCCTTTGTCACTCTTCTTGATCGCTTACATTTTCGTCCCTGACATCCGAGATGACCCGAGTTTGTTAACAACGGACCTAAGCACGACCCCTACCCTGGCGTGCCAGACTCGCCCGCAAGGACTGCGCCTCAATAGCAAAAACGTCCTTCTCATGCTTCCTCAACGTCCCTTCCTTCCCATCTCGATCATTGACGCGGATGGGCCTGAGTGGTTGTTGGGCATGGACCTCCGACAGCATTAAGTCCACCATCATACATCTCCCAGTGCGTTCATCGTAGAGCACGTTGCGTGGCTCTGCGTCCCGGTGGAGGACTCCGCGCCGATGCAATTGACCGAGCGCGTCGAGAATCTCGTTGGTAGTGTCTGTGTCGACTGCTCCTAATACTCTCAAGACTGGTCGTCCGCCGTAGCTGAGGAATAGGAAGTGCTCAAACACGCCGCAATCATAGTAGTAGGGCTTGATGAGGTCAATAATATCGAGACAGACTGGAATAAACTTGCCCTGGATGGCCTGAAGCTGACTGTATATCTCGTTTTCGTAGCGCAGATCCTCGGAATCCATGACCTCTACCCCCTTCACCACAAGTGTGTAGCCATGTGACGAGAGACAGAACTTGAAGAGGGATCCACGTGAACCAGATAGGTAGAGCGGCATGCAATCAGCATCCGGTCCGCGATCAACTGCTAGTTGGTCCCTCGCCAGACGAAGGAACTCGTGTTGGGTGATGTGCATATCGGAATGATCCGCGAAGTTGGGGCATTTCTCGTCCATTGGACCGCCGATCTGGAGCCCACGAAGACACTCGTGCGTGCAGTATGGCCGATCTTGGATGTTTGTTCGCCTGTTGGCGCCCTCTTGTGAGGCTGCGCTTCCGTCCTGCACCTGCGTCTCGCTCGACCCGACGTCTGTTGATGTGGTGGTCAAGGCACCTCTGTGACTAACGCCTGAGTTTGGCGTTGGGGAAGGGCTCTCGCCATTGTCGCCATTGTCGCCATTGTCGTCATTGTCGTCGCCGCTTGGCTGCTGCGCCCCATCCTAAGGTGGCATGCATCGGGAACCTGTCATGATCGGAGAGCGTTTGAACCCCTTCCACCGTTGCGCCGTGTAAGGAGTGTCGCGTTGCGGCTTGCGGTCTATTGCCGGGATGCTCTGTAATACGTCCTCGTACTCCATAGCCCATGTATCGAGATGCTCAGCAGCGTCATGCCAGTCTTGACAGGGAGGAGGCGATCGGATAGCCTGAAGCACAAAGGCAAAGACTTGCGTAACAGCAGTACGATGGAGTCGAGCCTCGTCATCATCTTGGACGTCTAGCCTTGGCACGCAGACGGAGTAGTAGACGCAGGAGGGGTCATCCGGGATGTGTAGGAAAACATATGTCTCCCCGGTGGTAATGTACCCATACTGGATGCCTTTACCTATCATGTAGGAGAAGAGCTCGGTCACGGCGGCAGTAACAAGTCGCCTCGATGCAAATTCGTATCCCTCACCCTTCTGGTCAATCACATCGCGATCCGGCTGGATCTCTGAGACCAGCCCTGTGACAATCTCGTCGCGTCTCAACTTAAATGGCGCTATATACTCGATCGCGACAGCAGGGACATTTTGGTTGTTAGAGGTGTGGCAGATGTAGACCTGATCTGCGAGGTCGCCCTTCCCTCGTGCCTTTCGATATCGTCGAGTCATTTGGTTGGGTGGTCTAGAGCCGGAGTCATCGGTAATATTGAGGCTCGTGTCAGAGTGAAAAGTCACTGTTCCATCGAGGCCGAGATGGTTCCTCAGCAATGAATCGTTGTGTGTCGCGTTCATCAGCTCCTGGACTCGATTTTCCACAGTGTCTCGCTCGTTAATTCGGAGTGCAGTTTCGCTGCTGATCTGGGGAAGCCAGAGCCCGAGATGGTCCAGGTGATGTCGAGATGAAAAGGTAGGTCGGGAAAAGAACGAGGGACTGAACGCAAGCTGATTCCAGACTTTTTCTTGTTCCTTTGCGAATGCGGTCCACGGGATAATTCGTCGAGGGCAAATTCGGCCGATCGGGTTCGTCGTTTCCTCTTGTGTCATCAGGGAAAGGTTGGTTATTATTTTGATACCGAGGCTGAGCGAATGGCATGATTCGAGATATTGTTGGAGTGTCAATGGTCGCGATTCATCTGCGCGTTTTTCGGCTTCTTCGCGTAGGGGTTTCGCCTCGAGGGCGCGGCCTTCGGCTTCTTCGCGTCGACGTTGCCCTTCTTCGCCTATGCGTTGCATCTCGAGGGCGCGACTTTCAGCAGCTTCGCGTCGGCGTTGCTCTTCTTTGCGTCGGCGTTGCATCTCGAGGGCGCAACCTTCGGTTTCTTCGCATCGGCGTTGCTCTTCTTCGCATAGGCGTTGTAATTCCTGGAGCTGCTTCCGCAGCCTCTCGAATTCGTCGGTTTGTTCCATCTCCTTGACTGCGGTCAACGCGAGTGAGCAAGGACCTAAACTAATTCCAGTTAGTCTGTTGATCAGCTCTCTAATGAGGCTGACGAATTTGTGCGAGAGGGGGAATCGGCGTCATTTGTTGTTGTGCGGGGTAACTAACGTAGCCTTGGGGAAAAAACATCGGACTGTTGCCCAGAGAACCATAATGTGGGGGAGGGGGGGCTGTCACAGCCACATATGCCCCACATATAGCCACATATTATCACAGCCCCACGTACAGGGATCATAATATTAACGGCCAACCCCAACCGTAACCTTGATATAATTATAACTCAAGCCTTATATAGATATTAACCTAGCTTATTTTAACCTAGTAGATTAATTTATATAAAATTCTTTATATTATTTTTATTTTTATACTAGTATATAATAAGAATAAGATAATAAGATAAGATAAATTATAAAAGTTTATATATAATAATTTAGCTTTCCTTATATTTTAATTAGCTAGACTCCTCTATTTTTCAATATATATTATGCTTAAGTATTCGCTATTACTAAACGACCCTGATTTATCTACTATTATCTAGGAGGTATTAATTAATATAAAAAGGATCAAGTTATAGAAATAGATATTTAAGGCATGCCTAGCCATAAAATATAACAAGGTGGAAAGTATTCTCATGGTCATAGCTAAGCATAATATTCCAAAGGAAAATGCGATCAAAAGGAATGAACCAAAGATGGAGTCACCACTTTGGATATGTGTGACAAATGTAGGGAGGTGATTAACAACACCTGTAACTGATCTACAAAGCTACAAGGAATTCTCAAAAGGATAAGAACAGAGCAGGGAAAACATATGCTTAGTCGAAAACAAGCGTGGTAAACTCCATGGCTCCCTTCACCTTGATCGGACCCGACTTGTTCTTCCTGTACACGAAAATCGCCAACTTGGTCGTGCCACGCAGACTATCCTGGTTGTTGAAGAACTCGACAGTGATCGGGATGGGCCTGTTCTGGGAGTGGTAAGTGTAGCACTTGTCGATGACGCCTCCTAGCTGGACGGGCAGGGACTGGCCCCATTGGACATGGAAGATGTGCAGCTGATCGCGCTCCCCGGGGATGAGCTGGCCCCTTGCGGCGTTGAGCTCGTTTGTTGTCGACTCTAGCCTCATCTTGACATTGTCCCTGTCCCGGGCGTTGTCGTCGCGTTCAGCTGTGCGGGTTTGGAGTTGTCCCCTGACGTTGTTGAGCTCCTGCTCTATCACGACCCTTCTGTTCTCAGCCTCGGCGGCCTGCCTCTCCTTTGTCTTCAGCTGGCTTGTCAAGGTCTGATTGAGGCTGTCACGGCTGGATTCGGCCTGCTGGGCCTTGCTCATCGCCTCGGCAATCTTGGCATCACACTCTGCTCGCAGCTTGTCAACCTCGGCTCGCTGTTTTTCAAGCTCCTTCCTCATTTCCTCGTAGCTCTGGGTGACTTGGATCTTGCTGGAGACCCAATTCGCGTCGTCGGATGGCGCTGCTGGGATAAATCCGCTCAGCCCAAGCTGAGCCTGCATGCCGACAGAAGGTGCCGTGGTGATTGGGGCGTAGTTGGGCTTGGCTACTGGCATGACATCTTTCCAGACCTCTGCCGGAAGAAGAGTGGCAAAGTTAAAGTCCTTCTTCGAGGTAGGTTCTTCATCATCCAGTTCGACGACCCCATCAGAATCGGAGGCTGCGGGCACGGTGGTGGGCACCTCGGTGAACTCGGATCCAGCCAGCTTGCCCAGCGCTCGCTGGATGATGGCCGTTACCTTTTCGGAGCGATGCAACGCTGCCCAGTTGCCCTGGCGTCTGAGTACACTGGGATCCCTGCTGAGGACATTGATGGCTGTGATGATCTTTGACTGTTCCTCTCGCAAAGCGGAGCGAACGCTCAGCAGGGTCTCCATCGACGTATCCAGGGCGTCCTTGACACCCATGCGAGGCTCAAAGCCGTCTCGGTCGTCAATAATGTTTTGAAGATCCTTGAGCAGCATCTTGTAGTCCATGTAGCTGTCGAAAAGCTCGGCAGTGTAGCTGCTGACTTGGTCGTACTCAAGGGCCTTGAACATCTTGTTGTGTGACCATTCGACAAAGGACCGGTTGGACTTGTACTTTGTCAAGATGGCCCAAGTGCGCTGCGGGCACTCTGAGACTCTCTTGGGGAACGCAGCGGCGGCCGCAAAGACCGAGCTAACATCCCACAGCGTCGTCTCTGCCCATCGAGTTAGCTTCAGCAACAGTAGGTTTCAGATCCATACTGACCGTCCTTGACTTGACCACCACCCATCCAAGCGACACTGACATGGCTTTCAGTGTTCTTCAAAGCTGTGGAAAGCTCGGTGGAAGAATCGGAACCGTAGGTGTTGAGAGTAAGCCCTTCAGCTGCCTTGTCCTTGGCATCAAGGCCGGACTTGATAGCCTTGACGGTCGACTCGACCCGACTCCTGTCGAGAACCTTGAGAGAAATGATGCCAGTAAACTCTCCACCCTTGATGAATCCCGAGATGTACGAGTCACCATAAGACTCGTTGAACAGCGTGGACCCCGGCTCGATACCGTCAATGTGTTGGAACTCGGCATTCTCCTTGATGACGGTTGTCTGATTTGTGACCTTGACGGTGACGACAATGTTGAGGTCGGCCGTCTTGAAGGTGGTTTCGTCAATTGTTGAGCTTGATCCGCTGACTGCGACGGTACCCTTCTTGATGGAAGAGCAGTATGAGACGTTCATGCCCTCGACCACATCGCTGAGTTTCTCAACAACTCTGGCCGAGTAAGACACAATCTGCGGTATAGCATGTTAGGCCCTCGCTATGCTGCGTTGTCGTGGTACATACCTGAGCAGGACTCTCGATGGTCTTGGTTTGGCTCTGTTCGCCCTGGTCGGCCGACTTGACTAGAACAGCGCCATCGATACAAAGTTCATGTGCTAAGAAGCCAGGTCAGACGACTCTCGAAAGCCTCAAGTCATTATACCTACTATAGGAGTTGAAGCTATGAATCATGTCAGTAAACAGAACCTCATTTTGATACCACACCCAACATACCCTTGTCCGATGCGCATGGCATCGTTGTAGGGGGCTAGGATCATGCTCATGGTGAAATCGGTAGCAATCGAGAGGTTGAGCTTATGTTGCGAGGTGGTAGAAGAAAGAAATGCTTGAGGTTATGAAGGAGCACTCGAAGCTCGAGCGGCATGGTGCGGCTTATATCTAGAATAGTTATTTACACAGACATGCTCGGGCGCAATGGAAGGCAACATGTCCATTCCGCACAGCCGCAGTGTCTAGACCATCCAGAGGCGAGCTGAGTTGAAACGTGGCGCCTGGAATATTAGCTGAACGGTGTTTACATTTCTGCTGATAGTCTGAAATACCCTGGCTAGAATTGAATCTAGTGCAGGGAATGGGAGTCTTGAGCTCCAAGTACGCATGGGTGTAGTCGCCGGCCTACTTGGCAGGTTGCTTTTGAGTATCCCAGCCTCAATGAGGCCAGCCTAGACGCTGGCCTGCCCAATCGCTACTGATTATTTACCGAGATGTCTACTGTAAAAAGCTCCAATCCCGGCGAGCTAGTTAATGGCCAAAGGTTCCAGGTCGTTGACCCCGGCACTTCGTATCTGCGGAAGCGAAACTAGTGAGGTCTATCCTTGTTTCCCCACACTCAGCCACGCTCGGATCTTTCGATACGTCTTTCATAGGATATAGGATAGTCTCGACGAGAGAGAAAAGGAGATTGTATCTGTCCAAAGCGCGTAGCAGGTTTGATTCTCGTGTTGGGGATGCCACATTCTTGGGTGCTTTTCGGCACAATTTAATGCCGTTCTCAACGACTTGACATGCCCAATAGCCGTAGTGAGATCCCCAAGACTGTGCTTCGTACGCCTCAGATGATTACGGCTCTTTGAGTGTGAGACATTGAACGTAAACACACATGACCCTGACTGCATGGGTGGCTTGCAGATGGACCATCTAGACTTGGAGCTGAAAGTCGGAGAGATGATATTGCCAAGAATATTGCCACGTCATTGAGGACTCTGCTTCTTTTCTACGTCCATACGACCTTGACGATAAGCTTGTTGTCAATAAACATTGACATCCTAGACAGGGTCAAGAGACTAGAAGGCCGGTGTGGCTGGCTGGCCGTCCCGTGTCTCGGACTCTCCTGAACCATTTGCAGCCCGCAGCGCTAGATCGGCGCCATGCGCCACAGCCGCACTCGCCTATTGAAGCGGACTTGTGAACCCAGTCACCGTCAGTTACTCTACATCGCCGAAGAGATAAATGCGAGTTGGTAGGCTCTGGATCTTGGGGCAGTGGATATATGAACCTGATCCCGACCCCCTTCTCAAACCCAATCCGCCGCCCTAACATCACTGTCACCCATCACCCCATCTTTCATCTTTCAGTATGGCTCCCAAGATCGATAACAAGCCGCTCACTGTAGAGCGAGATCTAGATGACGGTCCCGAGTCTCCGGGGCAACGTGAGTGTCCGGATAAACAGGTGACTACAGAGAAAGTAACTAACATTTCCATGACCTGACCTAGAGAGCACACAATCTACACACCCGTCTACCTCTCAGGGAACGGAGCCCACGCCGGCATCTACTTCCCAGGGAACCGGATCTACACAGGCACCTCCATCTCGCGGAGCTGGGCCGACTGGACCCAAGGTTGTTTCTACCCCTGCCGTGAAGCCCGCCGGTGACAAGGAACAGCCTACTTCTGGAGGCAAAGCCGTGTCCACCCCAGTTCACAAACCTGCTGGCGATGTTGATGAGCCGGAGCCAGAGCTAGCGGAGGAAGAGAAGCCAGCAGAGGAGACTAAGCCAGTGGATGAAGAAGAAAAAGAACCAACCGCAGCTGAAAAGGCAGCAGCTCTAGCCAAGGAAGCGGAGATCGACAAGGCAAAGGATCTGGTAAGTCTCGCCTCCAATCTTGAATATGAGCGCATGCTAACCAACTCAGGGCGTCAAAGACCTCGTTGACTCGTCCAAAACCGCCAAGAAGTTTGAGTCAACGGAGAGAAAGTCACAGGCGGAGGATGCCACTGTGGGGTCTGGGATTGTTGAGGGAGATAAGTAAGTCGGCCCAACTCCTTCTCTAGCATTATCACTAACTCATGCCAATCAGACATGCCGGTCAGCTGAGTGCAGAGGAATGGGAGCATGTGCTGGAAAACTGCGGCGCCATGTATGGCTGGTGCATCGACCGCACCAAGAACCGCATCACTCGTGCTCCGAGGCCTGGCAAGTCTGTACCTCGGTCTCGATACCTCTAGCTAACAGTCCTGCAGCCTTCCAGCTGAAGACGCAGCCGGGTGAGGGAAACGCCGCGGAACAGGGATCCAAGCTGCGCCCTTCGTTCAGTGTCAACGACAGCTCCCGCATCGACGTCTTGGTCAGCGCCCACGAGTTCGAGGAGAGCATGGCCGAGAATGACTTTAGCGCTCAATCTACTGAAGGCTCCGTCACAGGAGGTTTCGGGGGGTTTGGGGGATCGGTCAGCGCTGGCTACGCCACGTCCAAGTCGACCTCAACTGCTACTTCCACCAACACCTACAGCAAGACCATGATTGCCAAGTTCTTGGTATGTACCTCAATCAAATACTGTCTCATCCAGGTTCTAACTAATACCAGTGCCCGAGAGCGGATGTGTATCTGCATGCTGCCACCTTGGAAGCAACACCTGAACTCAAGGCCGCCGTCGATAAGGTGAGGAGGACCAAGAACATCAAGGACCTGCGTCAGCTCCAGAGCGACTTTGGCTATCTGTTCTGCCGCCGTGTCACCATGGGCGGACGCCTCCAGACAAAGAAGATGATGGAGGAAACAACAAAGACCTCGGAGCAGGAACAGAAGCAGTCTATGAAGGTATCGGTTGGAGTCGCCGTGACTACTCCCTGGGTCAGTTCGACCGTCAAGCATACGAACGAGTCTGGGAGTGCGAGTTCTTCATCGACGACGGACAAGAGGCAGGAGGAGCAGCATTTCTTTGAAGCCACAGGTGGCGATACTCTTCTCGCGACAAAGTAGGTGGACTGAGCCTTGGTGATACAATTCATGCTAACTGTATTCACAGTCCTACCACATGGGCCCCGACTGTCGGTAATCACAAGAACTGGCGTGTCATTGAGGTAAGCAAACCATTCTCACAGCCAGATGCATACTAAGGGGCACCAGAGAGATTCTCTCACTCTCATGGTCGATGCAATCGCCAGCATGGACGGCCTGCAAGACGTAAAAGCAATCTTTGCCGGAGCCGTCCCTGTCTTGAGCAAGTATCTCGAGTTTTCGGACTCCCTTGATAAGAAGATCCGCCTCCGACTGACGTCGCCCAACAACGGCCTGTCTCTCTCGTACCTCAAAGACAGCGCCCAGAACGACGCCTGGGCTCCTCCGCAGTACTATCTTGGCCATAGACCCATGTGGTACACGACGCCCAGGGCCATGGCCATAGACCAGAACTTTTGGGGCAACCCCCGTGTCGTGGGAAAGGAGCTCGAGCCGCTCTTCTCGCCAAGAAGGTATCAACCGAGCCCTACTCTTCCCGAGTTAAACACTGACTTACCATCCAAGCTACCGGGCCCCTGCAATCTATGGGTATGCTACGAACAAGGTAGGCGAAGCTGATTTTGGCACTGCATACAATGAGCAATTCGCCAGCACGGTCTGGAGCATTGTCGCGCCGTATGATGAGGCTCTGTGCCATGAATCTCGAGTCATTCTGCGATCTGAAACCTTGCAGACCGAGAGCGTCTTGACTCATACTGTAAGTCAATCGACGTTTGGTGAAATCAACGACACTAATACCTCGCAGGAAGCAAGTGGCAAGACTGAAAACTTAAAGACGTCTCTGCCGTCAACTCCCGCTTCATCCCTCATGATCTTCCGCAACCAGCAAGGCGTCTTCCTCCCTGGCATGTCCGACGACGACGGCGTCCAAATCTGGCGCATCCTCAAGAAGGGCGCGGCACCCGGAGACAAGATCAACATCATGGAAAGCGACCAAGTCCGTCTCGCATGGCGCTTCAGCGACCAGACATCTGGCTACAGGGACTTTACCGACGACGTCTTTGGGCGCCGCCGCACCAGCCCCCCTGAAGGCATGGAGGACGTTACGCTGTACATGAAGCTCCCTTGGCCGCGGTTTGAACCCTTGACAAGCCAGCCCGATCAGCAAACGACGCTGCCAAACGCCCTCTTGATGAGTGAGAATTATCAGGACGGTGACCAGCCAGCTCAGCTCGGTCCAGTCAACACCGTCTACGCAAAGAAGACTCTCAAACAGGACAGTCAGACTTTTGCGCTTCAAGACTGCACTTTCCGTCTGGACCTAGTCTCGAACCAGGGACAAGGCGATGTGAACGATTATCTACTCCTGGGCATCATCCAAGATGCCCTCAAATTCGACGTCAGCGTCGCAACGGCGAATTGGATCGAAAACATCAAGCGCCAGCAGGAAACGGCAGCCCAAGTCAACCGCCAGAAACTGCTGAGCCAGCAGAACGCATCCAACGTTGCACTAGGCCTCAGACAAGCGGTATGTCGTCTTCAGATCTCAGGCCTGATGGTGTCATGCTAACATGGAATCTTCCTCCTAGGTTCTTGGACCGATTGCCCAGACCGGTTCGAATCAGGTTGCTTCTACAGTGGCCAGCGCTGTGCGGGCTTGAGCCTGGACGCTGGTGGAGGCCTGCGATTGCCGTTTGGCTGAGTGTGTGTTACTAGATGGTGTTTCTTTGGCCTGAAGAGTAGAATCATGTCTGCATTTTGCGTACGGATGGCATGGATATCTCAGCCCTCGGATCGTCCTCTGTCCTTGATGCTGAAACTATTGGTTTTACTCCTGCTCAAGTCAAGTTGTTCGAAATTTCGAAGAAAGCGCTCCATGCGCGGGGTGCTGGCTTTGGTTGTTTCGACACCAGTGAACGAGGTCTCGTCGATGCTTAAGTCGCAACATTCAAGTCCATATCGGCTTCTCAGGGCCTTTCCTTCCCCCAACAGAGTCTTGATGCTCGACAGGATCCCGGCGACTGCTGCGTTGAGAGCTTTGTCGTCCAAACATTTGTCCCATTCCCGGGGCTTTACCAAGCCAACGCGGTCTGCCCACTGAAAAAAAAGGGCATCTTTTCGACATCGAGCTTCGTTTCAAGCAATGCTGCGTCGTTGCTGAGAGACTTTACCTCTCCTGTGGATTCCTCCTGTCAAAAACTACACTTGGGTTAGACCTCTTTCGTGTACAGGTTAGATATGTTTGTGTAGATAAGGAGTGCTTGACAATATATGATAACTACAACATGCAGATCGCAAATAATCAATAGGCCATTGTTAAGAAATGGAGTTGGAATGATTAGCTTGAAAGTATCATTGGGTCGTCTATCTACGAAACACGGAATGACTCAACAATGTCCTGCATTCAATGCAAAGTACAAGCAACTGCGTAAAGTGCACCGAGCACCACCACACCTTTCCTGCAGCTCCTGGCGACTCCATGGTTCGCATCTATTGTTAGCTCTTAGCCCGTCGGGCCAGCCTAGCGATTTACATGCCAGTCCTTTGTTCTGCTAACCATCATCGTCACATGCTCTCTTGTCTTTGTCCCCTCCACTCCTATGGTGGGCGCGCAGAGGCCAACACGCCAAAAGCCCAACCCCCCCTCGTTTTGGTTCTTTGTTCTGTGAGACTCTTGCTTGCCCCCTTACCTGGCTCGTCCCCCTGTCTCTTCGGTTCCCCCGACAAGCCTGCAGATGGTTTACTTTTTCATCCTTGGCTCTGCCATCCATGTTGGCCCAGGCGTTTGTCTGAGCTCCCTAAATATGCGCTGGTTTCCGACCCTTTGACATCGGACACACCCAAACTCCCCTCCGCCATTCATCGAAATGTTTTTCAGGGTACCGTCCGAGTCCCCGCCGACACCTCCAGGGCATAGGGAGACATTCCATAGTGTCTCCCCTCTCCTCCGAGTGCAAGTCTGGTACTTTTCCAAGGCCGGCAGGAACTTTGAACTCGCCCGCGCCCTGGCCCAGTCCTTGTCCAAACTCGAGCTCGTGGGCTGGCTCATCCAGCCGACAAACTCTGCCTGTCCTAGCAAGAACAGCAGGGATGAGTTTGTGCCCGCCGAGGTGAGCATTCCGGTAACCCAAGAGCTGCTTGGATGGTGTTTCTCATTCTTCTTGCCTCCTAGGTCGACCTCAAATATCAGCCCTTGTTCCAGGGGATCTCTACCACAGCCCCCGAGGAGCTCATGCGGGTCTTCTTTCATGAGACTCTCCCCCCTGTCATCCGGGACTTCTTCGATGATATGGGCAAGAAAGCACATTTCATAACCATGTTTCCTCTCGGAGATTTCATTGACCGCTATACTATCGCCAAGTACACGCATTATCGACTTCTCCATTCCTTGGTTGTGGACCCCGATATTGTGAGCGGAATCATGCAAGTACCCTGTGCTGTGTGCCATTCAAAGGCGACTCGTGCTAACATGGGCCGTTACTAGCCATCAAATTTCCCACGCGGATGAATACACTCGGAGACTTGCTTACAAGCTCATTGGGAAAATCTCTCTCAAGTCTATCCAAGGAAATTCCTTGACAGATGAGTGGCTCGCCGTCGGGGCGTGGCTCGCCAGAAAGGCTGTAACAACGGGGGTAACATCTCCATCATGGACGACGTCCAAAGTCGAGGCTAACCCTGCACGATAGGCTGTCAGGCTCACCTCCAGAAGCCAGAGGAAGGCATCCTACCTGAGATCTCATGTTGCTTTCAATTGCTACAAAGAGCTCGAAACCGCCCTCGAGCTGGACTCCAAGAAACTTCTTGAACCAGGCGGTGAGTTTCTCATGACAGTTTCTCGCAAGCACCCATTGACTAACTGAGAAAAAGCAATGGGAAACCAAGATCTTTACCTCAGCATCACGCAGATGGCGGTCGCTTTCCAGATCGTCCCGTTTTACAGAAAGGAGCGAGACCTGCACATGAAGCGGTTCTTCTATACGCCTAGCCATATCATCTACCTCGCATCCGCTCTGGCTCTCTTCATTGTGTACGCTTTCTTGTGGCACAAGGTGGACCGGGTCAATGGCGATGGGGATTGGTTCTTTGAAAAGCAAAATTCTTCTGATGGAAGTTCCAACTACATGGTCTGGTCGAACAACAGTACCGCGGCGTGCATCCTCTCTCTCTTGGTTGTGCTGATCACCGTTGCCAACTATAATATGCACAATCTATGTAGGACATTTCATCTCCCATTCTGCCTTTATCCCGCTTAACCTGCATCGTTTACTGACACGTCGTCTCTGTAGTCCACCAGAGTATCGACAAGAAGATCAACGATCTAAGAGTCACCCAGAGCGCCTTGGTGGCCAAATTCTGCGTCCGGGTGCTCAAGATGCCGCCAGAGATAATGAGCATGACCGAGTGCAAGGCGAATCTACACGGTTTGGGTGTCAATTTTCATGACGAGACTCTGGAGACACAGCGCCGAAGCCTCGAGGCGTTTCTAGCCAAGTTGGGTCAAGTTCGGGGGGTCACAGAGACAAGAAACAGATGGGGTGGGGACAAGTTCAATATGGCTCCTGTAATTCAGTAGTTTTGCTCTTGTCCGGATGGTGTTTCGTGGACGGCAAATATAACAACGCTAACTTGCTTGAGGATATTTTACAATCGTGGCATGGCTGAAAACATGGCAGAGAAACCTTACTCTGTATCTCTCCAAAGCAAAGGAATTCCATCTGAAGACCAACGCTGACCTGACATGACCTTGCGACATCTAGATCCCCCAAGCCTTTCCGTCCACCCGCCTGCCAGTCTTCCTCTCCTCTCGCGTCGCCATCATCATTCTCTTGATGACCTGCTGGCTCACGTCCTCCCATCCGCTCACCTTTTCCATTGTGGCGATGTCGAACCGATGACCGGCCCACTCCCCCTTCATGGGCAGCCTCGCCCGTTCGTGTTGGGCAGCTTCCTCGCCCCATGTGATGTAGCACAGCAGCACTTCTCCCAGGCTGTAAGAAAAGTTGGACCGGGCGAGAGCATCGTCGGTGATGTACTGCTGAGTCGTGAGGTTGCGGAGCACGGCTGGTCGGTGCGTGGTTGGGAAGTGGGGGTTGTGCATCAGGAGTCTCATCAGGCGCTTAAACATAAACGACACCTCCTGCTTCTGGTCGAGACGCTCACGCACAACAGCGAGCGCTCTGCCCCATACCTCGAACGGCTGTTCCTTGACGAGGGATGCCAGAGTTGAGTGGTGACCCTCGGCCACGACTTGCTCGCTCATCTCATACAGCGGGTTGGTTCCATCGCTGTCCCACTGGAACCTCTCCAAAACGGTGGCAATTCCAAGGGGGTAGCCGACAGCCCTTTCGCCGACGAGGATGAGTCGGTCGCCTGCCCACTGGCCGATGTCCTCCGAGATGGCTGCCTGGATCATGTGGGCGAGGAGTCGGAAGAAGTAGCTGCAGCTGACGGAAAGGCAAATGAGGTCGGCATCATGTCGGCATTCGTAGAGGAGGGCAACGATCGAGTCGATGACGTTTTGAGGGAGATTAATGAGAGGCGAGGCGTGGCTGGTGTACTGAGGTCAGCATTGTGGTCGACGGAGGAGGGGGAGCCAAGCACACTTTTTCTCCTTCGCGGCGATGGTTTTCTCGGCGGGGATCTGGAATCTCAGCCACGAGGGATTGGCCAGGAGTCCGACCAACTGCTCGCCCGAGGAGCTCTTGAGCATCTCCAGGAGCTTGGGCTGGCCGATGTGGCGAAGCTGGCGCTTCTTGTCGATGTTGATGAGCTTCCAGTCCTGGCCCATGGTGAGTCGGTAGCGGCGACACGGCGGGGGCAGAGGAGGGAGGATAGGGGAGGTATCCCAGGGCTGGGGACGGAGATTACAGAGGTAGAGGCAGAAGCAGAGGCAGAAGCAGATGGGGTGAAGAGATGGAAAGGTGAAAAGGCGAAAAGGTGAAGCAGCAAAGTCGTCTCGTCTCCCCTTAGGTAATCGCCGCAGTGCCACTGACTGAGTGAGTGTGTGTCTGCACCCCGCTTCGAGATCGAGGTCAAGTCGTACAAATCGCACCTGCCGTTTCTTGAGCAACAATGGAATCGGCACCGCTGTTAGCTCAGAAGGGCTTTTGTCTGAGGTGCTGCGATGGGGGTACAAATACAAACATTATGCAGTGGTGAATGGCGGGGGAACTGCTGTCAAGTACCTGTCACTGTGGCTGTCACTTGCGAGCACTGCCGAGAAGTTGACGACCTTGATGCCACTCCTCTACCTCTAATAATGCACCTGTTCTAGCAGCCGACGATCAATTTCATAACAGCGGGACTCAATAGGGCATAATATGGCAATTGCTTTCCTTGAATCGTATCTAAGAGTCCACTGCCTGTCATCTTCATTCCCATTACTCTGGGAGCCAACTTCCAGCCGGCAGCACTTTAAAACATTGACGATACTTGGACGACCAAAGATGCACCTCTCCAACCAGGTCAGCTCGGTTCCACTCCTTTTCCGAATCTTCCTCTGTCGGATCGTCATCAAATACCACTTGAACCCAGGGGCTCTCGCCCAGTAGCCTCCAGTACAGATCTGACGGCTTCTTCATCCAGCTCCAGTACAGAGCTGACGGCTTCGTCCAGCTTCTGCATGGCTCGAAACCAACACGGCACTCTCCAACCGTCCTCTGCGCCCCATTCTCGTAGTAAATGTGCATCCCTCGGAGTGCATCGCCCTCGCCGCGATATACGTCCACGCGGGCCATGTTCTTCAAGGGGGCCCATGACCACATCATGTCCATACAGCGGTCCAATCCGTTCCGGCCCAGCCAAGAAAACACATGAGGTAATGTCTTTTCACCCTTGGGGTAGAGAGAAATCATTGGCGGACGGTATGGTATCTCTTGGTCGTAAATGAGCGCTTTGGGTGACTTGGTGGATATCTCAAATGGGTATTTCTGCTGTAGCCCAACATGAATAAGGCCGGCCAGTCTTGTCTCCAACTATTTTGCAATTAGAATCTCCATCAACTCAAGGTACATGCGTCAGACTCACCATGAGGCTAAAATGATATTTGTCTCTGTCATGGCCAGCAGCACCGGCATACAGGATAGACATTGCCAAAATTTCCTCGCCAGGTGGCAGCGGCACGTAGATTGCCAAATCACGGGGCCGCCATTCCCTCAAAGTACACCTAGAAGCCGCATGGGCATGAACATACTTCGGGAAGTCGTAAGAGGAGCCGTATAAAAATGTCAGGCCAGTGCAGGTCGTGAGGTCGATGGTCCTTGGATGCGACGGGTAGCTGTGTTCCCTCGGGAACATGGTGCATGACTCCAGTTGGAAGTGCGCCGAAGGAGGCAGATCAAGTTCCACAACTTTGGGGGGTGTTGGAGTGTCCCATATTACAAACTGTGAATACGTCTGAGTTGCGAGCCATGCCAGGCCGTCCTGTCCATCATCAGCTCCATGTTATGGGTTCGCTCCCAGCCTGCACATTACCTTGAAGTAGATCTTTACATTCAGATCTCTCATTCCCTGCCGATCAGCAACAATGAACCTCTCCGGGCCGCCTCTCTTTTCGCTCAATGGCTCCGGGTGGTCGTCCAGAGCCTCCACCTTGCTGATGCCACGGTGATCCAGGGTAACCCGCGTATAGTTTTTGGGTCTCTGTTGAACCTTGGGGGCCTCGTCCCCTCGAGCCCAGGACTCAACTACGAACAGGCCAAACCAATCCATGTCGGTTCCCTGCAGCATCGAGGACAGCTCCATCTTGAGGGCCATCGCTTCCGCAAAACACCACAGCAGCGCTTCGCTCGAGCGTTTCCGAATCATGACCAGAAGCTCTCCGGGGAGTCTCATCAGGCCAGGGAGGCCAAGCCTGTGACATACCACTTGCAGGACAGCGGGGGAAAACCCCCACGCACCAGGGAGACGAGCGTCCGGGTCCTTCACTCCGACCATGTGTGAGCTCAGGACTCTTCCAACGAACGTCGGTCCTTTCTCCGGTGACCTGAGAGCGGATATAAGCCTGTAGCAGTGCTCATGGATCTTGAGACAAGGAGATTCAAAATGATATAGGTAGCGTCCACGACGGACCGCCGGCACTCTCTCGGCCTCGATCATTCCTATCTGCCAGCAGCCGACTGGATAGTTCTCACAGTAGACTGGACAACAATCAGCAAGATAAACATGATCAATGCATGGGGCGAGGTACGCCTTGTGAAGGTCACTTACGAATCACGATCTTGTCGAGGGAAGGCCGAAAGGTCCCATGGCATACACCACATGTATGAGACCTAAAAAGTTCGAGCAAGAATTCCCTCAATTCCCTCGATGGGCTGTCCGAGATGGCTATTCTCTCCATTGCTCGTGTTGTGAGGTTCTGCGGTAAGTGATGGAGGTGTGTAAGATTGGGTTACGGAAGCCGTAGAGGGACGGAACGAACAAGGACAAGACGAGGCCTATACTTGGTGGGGCCTGATCGGCAAGAGGGCTGCGCTGTGCTAGGTGTGGAGACCAAGATACAACGGCTGTGATTAGATAAGCAAGAAGTCACTCTGTGCAGCCTTATGCAAGAGGCTGCGGAGGGCTTTCTCCACTCCTAGCACCTGGCACTTTTTCGCAGACCTCCTTTTGCACTGAGCTACGAAATCCGCGAAAAAGCTCACAAGTATTACACTTTTTGGGAAAAGTTGCCAAGGCCCTTGGCTACAATAGGAAAGGTAAAAAAAGGTACTTCTGAAGATTTGCATAACTTTTGGGGGTGCAGTACGGTTTTTTTAGGCCAACCAGAGGTTCTTCCGGCTGGCGTGACCGAAGCGGAGGTCTCCACTCCTAGCACCTGGGCCAGCGCATCCCCTTAGTAAGTGTCACTCCCAAAGCTTTAATTCGGCCGTAAACTCTACCACACATGCAACTCAAGAGCTTGTTGGGAAAACACGGTGAAACTCTCAGCCAAATGCACGCCCTGTTGTGAGCATGCAAAGTTTAATTGGGTCAAGGTAAAAAAAAAACCTCCATGTCACTGCTCAAAGTCCCTGAATTTTACTTTTTATCTAGACGTCCCCATCTGGCAGGCTCCCCACGCTTCTAGCGTGGAGAGTTTCCATCTTCTGAGAGCGAGTCTTGGTAGGGACTTTCATCACTGTCTTCATCCTCCGAGGTCTGGGTGATGTCGTCGTCGTCGTCGTCAACATCGGCCGCACCAGCGATGGCCGCCACAGCGATGGCCGCCATCCGGAGTAGATCCCATTGCAACTCCAATATGTCCCAATCCGGGAGATCATTTGGATCTTCAGCAGTGATGGTAAAAACCTGTCCCGTCTTGATGGACAACCCACTCTGCCGATGCGAAAACCCCTCACCCCATGTCTTGATACTCTCAGCGCTGAGGCCAAATCTCTCAAGGGGGTCGCCAAGGAATTCAGACTTGAATGATTGAAATCCGCGCTTGAGCCAGTGGAACTGAAGTCGTCTTTCGTTCTTGTTTTGGCCTGGGAGGGGTTTGAAAGCGAAGCGTGCATTGTCAAACCAGAAATGGAGTTGGTGGTTCAGGGAGATATGGTTCTGGTGAGACTCAACAAACTCAGTATCCATGAACTTAGCCTTCCAAATAGAAGTTTTTTCTTCACCCCAAAAAGCCGACAGCACTACTTGGAGATATAACCTTTTGTCCTGGAACCACTGTACGGGTTTATTCTTGTTTGTTTTGTCACTGTCCGTTGAGCTGGGGAAAATGCGGGCACGCTCAGGGTCTGTTGTTCCTGCGATGATGCACTGATCACCTTGCTCGCTCCGTCTTTTGGGAGTTGACGGCACTTTCGCAGTGATCATTGCAGGACGAGGGCCGTCTCTGGGGAGATCTGCCATTATACGTTAGTTACATACAGAACGGAGCAAAGAAAGGCTTAACATACAGCTCTGGATTGCTTCGGTGGCCTGTTTCAACTGCGCCATGAGACCGTAAATATCATATCTATCGCCCTGCCTCACCCTCTCAATCTCTTGCCGGAGCATATCTAGGGGCGCAATCATAAAGACTGCAATCATAGAGGGCATCTAGGGGATAGGTAGTGGTTGATGAAGCATGGCTGAATGTAGTTCATAGAGGAGGGTTTGTCGCTCAGTAAAATCAGAGATATAATCACCGACTGGGGCTCGCTTTGCGACCTCAACAACATCGAGAATCATCTTGAAAGCTCCAGCTGTGGCTAGCCTTGCGTCGCTTGAGAGGGTTGTATTCAAGGAGCTCCGACCAGGCCACGACGGAAGGGTCAAGCCATTTATATATCTCCCTCTCTAAGCGATACCTTAATCATTACTAAGTCTTACCTTAAGGATAAGTACTCAGAGCACAGTATCTTAATAAATAAGATTATACTTGGGGCGCATGATTAGGTACAGAAGCATGGTGAAACTCTCAGCTAAACACACACCCTCGTGTGGGCCATGCAAAGCTTAACGAGCTCAATGCGGGGAAAATGTCCATGTCGTAGCTTAAAGTCCCTGAATTGTACCTTTCAGGGAACATCAAATGACAGGTGGTAGATCATATCCCCAGCGCCGCCTCTACCAGCTTGCTCAGAACACGCCACGTAGTTGAAACTTGCCCTGGCTGTTTGAACTCGGTCCGAGGCCGACGCCAGGAAAGTGTATTAGAGCAAAGTTCTTTCCACTACATCTTTTGTCAAGTGAGAACGTGAAACCTGGATTACACAGCTCACCGACTGGATCTTTTTCGGGCTGCTGATCTGACCGGGGCTGAAGCACGCGCCAGTTGAAAGAGGCCACTGAAGCAATCAGGAGCTATATTGCTCCGTTCTGTATAGATACTAACTGAATTATGATGGTAGCTCCTCCCGGAGGCAGCCCTCGTCCTGTAACGACCCTCACGAAAGTGCCGTCAACTCCCAAAACGCAGAGCGAGCAAGGTCTTCGACCAAATGCAGCCCGAGAGAGTCCCCAAAAAAACCCTCCTCGGCAAGAACTTAAACGTCTAGGCTCAAAACGTCCAACACCAGCTCTCGAACTCGGTTCTCCTTCGAAACAGCCTAAACCACCATTGGGCAACATGGCTTTCACCAAGCAAGCGTAAAAGCTATTCCAGTCATTACCAACACACTAATAATTACCACAGGCGCGCCCATGATCCGAAATACATTGGCCTAACGACACCCCTCGCAAGCGACGCAAGGCTGGCCCCAGCTTTCAAGGCGATTCTTGATGATGTCGAGATCGTTGCAAAGCGAATCCCAGTCGGTGACTACATCTCCATAGTTGCGCTAGTACTACGATTAGGTATTAGATAGGGATCTAGATAAATAACGATTAGTCTATCATACTGCTCACTAAGAATAGAGTAAGACTTTAACTAAATATCATATAACTTACTAGAGCCCTAGATAGTATCTTAGTAGTAGGGACCAGTATGCTCTGGCAGTCTCCGTGCAACTAAGGAGATTCCTGATTTTCCTGGGCGATAAACCCTCCTCTATGAATTGCATTCAGCCATGCTACGTCAACCGCCATCTATCCCCTATACGCCCTCCGTGATTGAAGTCTTTATGACTACGCCCCTGGATGTGCTCCGGCAAGAGATTGAGAAGGTGAGGCGGGGCAGTAGAGGCCATATTCACGCTCTCATGGACGAAAACTTTAGACTCTGATGTAGAATCATCTGCATCTCGTCAGGGACTCGGGGGCGGCCATGATTTCCGGAGGGCGCGGATAAAATGGGCTAGGTGATGGCGGAGGCGTATGAAAGCCGGTGATGTGCATAAAAGAAGTATTGAGAAGATATGTCAGCAGAGAAGGTACTGCTGCGAAAAGACGTGCGGAAAAGCTCAGATGTGATGGTGTGAAGAGGCCAGAGTGTTGCGGGGCTGTGGATTGTAGGTACCTCCGCAGGCAACGGCGTGAGGTTCATGTCAAAAGTCACCAAGAAACCCAAGCAATGAGGGAGTTAGGGGGGAGGTATGCAGAGGGGTGCCGATAAGATCTTTCTTGACAATCTTTCTTGACAATCTTCAATGCTCTGACCATAATGCATCGCAGAGGCGTTCTACTACACGTCACCGTCATCACCAATAAGATACCTATCTCTCCGCTCAATTGCTCGCCTCTTGGACGCGGCCTTGTCAGCCTGTGTTGGAAAATCGAGCACATCCCACACATCCCTCATCCTAGCCGCATCAGGCGCATCCAGGGGTAACTCTTTGCGTTCCCACAAGTCCCTATAAATCCCCGTCTCCTCTATGGGCTCCTCCGGATCCACGCGGTTACGGTTCATGTCGTGGCCCAAGATTGGGAGGGGGCTCTCCGGCGGGGCGGCATCGGCAGTCAAAAATTCGAGCAAGGCTTGTTTTTGCTCCGGAAGAAGCTCATAAATCCGGTAAGTGACATTTGTTCGGTTCGAATGCAAGTAGACTGCATACGGGTCAAAGTCTGGCGACTGTCTGCGCCGATCAAACACGACGACGCCCCCAAGGATACGTGACTCGGCCCAGTAACCTGCCATGTCCGCAGCCCCATTGGGATACTGGTTGTAGTCAACATACCACGGGTGCTTGAAGAGGGTGGGAAGCGGCCCGTCTGGGTTGTGCTCCCAGTACAGCGTGTTGGACTTTGGCGGTGCCCATTCCGTGATGCCGTCGTCTTTGTGCAGACTCGTGTCGAGATTGAATAGCATCACTGCGATTTGGTGAACCACAACAGCCATCAACTCAATGAGTCGGATATTGAACGCCCTTGACCCTGGAGCAGCAGCTTGGTACGCAAAGAGCAGCTATCAAGCACAAAGGTCAGCTCGCCTGACAGGAACACAGCACGCTGGAGTATTCAGCTCACCCTTGAGTCGATACTCAGAATTTCAGGGTCAAATGCCTCACGGAACTGTCGCGCCTTATCCAGCACACCTGGACAAAGCTCCTGGTGAGCGCTGTGGAGAGGATGGCCTTTGGGCAGTTTTCCACCCCTTGACTCATATACGACGCGAGTCAGGGGCAGTCCGTCGATTATTTGCGCATAGGTCAGCTCGGCAACCTCTGTGGAAAGAATTCTGGTGATGGCGCGGGTGAAGAGATCATGATGGTCGCGATCGAGGATGTCGATGGAAAGGCTCCTGATCTGGCTGCCATCCGTGATCGAGGGGGGTCGAGCCCCAGCTGATGAGGTTTCCGAGTGCTCCAAAGACATTACTTCTGTGATCCGGAATCCGAAGGGAAGACGCTGACTCTGGGATCGGGGGATGATGGGGACGGTGCTTCAAGCTGGAATGCAGTGGGAAGAAGAGGGTGCGCGTCTTCCCAAGCTCAGGGCGCTAAAATTAGCGCACTTGGCGCTGGGGCCCAGGGGAAGTTCGCCACCATGCACGTGCGATGCCGCAAGCGCCGACAATAGCGGGGGTGGGGCTGCGGATCACTGAGATTAGGTTGTTTGCAAGACCCACTGCTCTGTAAGCGCGCGGACTTTGCAGATGGACTCTCAGCCCAGGCAAACCAGACACCCACACTTCCCCTTCGTGTTTGGAAAGTGACATGGTTCATGCCGGAACATGGAACCGTGGGGCGAAAGAACGTGTTCCGCATCACCAGCCAAGGGTCCGGTCGGCCGGGTCCAGGCCCAGTCTTGGCCAGTTGATGGGTCCCATACCGTCCGAGCAGGCTCCGGGCGGTTGCGACCAACAAGACGGTGGTTCTCTTTCCGAGGATGGCGCAAGGTAATGTCATCTCGGCTTTCCTTTTGCAGAAGGCTAGTTAACTCAGAGTGTTGCGAAAATAGGAATCCAGCCTGTTGGTTCTGCTATGTTTCAGACTCAGGTTATCATCTCATGCGCTGGGCCTGGTTGATGGTCTCGCTGCTCCACATTCAAGAATAGGGCACCATCTAAGATGCCTCCGTTGCCGCCGAGGCTTAGAATGGGGAATTGATGCTTGTCCATCATGCTGACGCCGACTCTTGTCGATTTCAGAGGGGTTTCTACCCAGGAGAAGGTGGCAGCCCGCGAACGACAAAGTAAGCAAGTATAAGACATGACCAAGTCCGCTACTAAACCAGACCAAGATTCCAACACAGCTCAGATCATTCTGACATCTACTATCCCCCATCTGAATTCTTTTCCTCTTTTACAAACTTCACAATATCCCCTTCCCGACTTGCCTTTTCAGTGCAAAGCTCTCAAGTTCGATCTGCTGGCAGATTCCCACACATCACTCCCTCCAACAAAGGTATGCCTGCGATTGACAGGGTGCGGCGCTACGAGCTCTATTGACAACTCCCTAGAAACGATCAAGGTCCTGTTTCAGTTTCTTCCTGAGAATTGTCGCCATTTCCACCAATACACGCAGGTTAGAAAGTCGTTCATATCCAACATGTCCCGGGACAGAGTCGGGCAACTTCAAATCTGCCCTGGTCGCTGGACCGACAGAGCCGATCCGCTTCTCCCAGGTTCGACCAGATACAAGATCATCGAAGCCTCGATTCACTTGGGGTTGTCCATCCTGGAAACTCCCGAGGGAAGGCGAAGTCTAGCCAGAGTTGCTAGGGCCATCATCGAGGAGGGTCGGAGCGAACAGCCGCCTCGTCGTGACATTTACAAGGGATCAATGAACGACATGCCCGCCTGGATAAACAGGTTTCTTACTTCCATGCGCTTCAACTTTCCTGCCATATTCATCAACGATGAGGTCGCCGGTGAGGCTGAGGCACAGAGACTCGACTGGGGTGACAACATGCGGGACTACGATGCTGGCCTTGGAGGGAGAATCTCTCTCAGCAGCGCCCTCGTCGACAACATGGTGTACGCACATCAGCAGTCGCCGCAGAGGGCAGGTGACAGCTACATCCGATTCAAGTTTCAGATGGGCATCAGCATTGCCCATGAGGTTGTTCATCTCCTGACGGGATTCATCACTGGAGATCCTAACCCGCTCACCCCCCCAGAGGTCAGCTTGCTCCGATACGGCGACTCGGAAGCGGGTGAAGCGGGTCGGTACTGGGAACATATTCTCTTTGGTGGTGTTGTCGAGTTCTGGTCCTTCAACGATGACCCTATGAAGGTTCGGCAGACGGGCACTGCCTATTTCTTTGAGAATGGGCACCGGGATGCCACGGGCTATGCTGTCTCGCTGGGCTACATGAACGAATTCGCGAACCACGGTAAGTTTTCGTTTTCCCAACTCCTACACGCACTCTCCTGACGGCTCCCTCTTCCTAGTATTCACGTTTCCGATCCGCCGCTCCAGCGAGGCTGTGTTCACGACCCGCGCAGCTCTCACACGAGCCAACTGTTCTGAGACGACAAGTTTGCGCACGAGGCGAAGGCAAAATCGTGCTTCGCCGGCAAATTCGCCAGCCCCAGACCATTGGAGTACGAACACGCGCTATCGGATGCCTCCTTCCGGATCTCAGGACTCCTCTAGAGTACCCAGCCAGAGTTCCAACTCCCAAGCAGGTGGTTCGGGTAGAGGCTATGCTCCTCAATCAGGAAGACCCAGCCAGGCCTACAACCCCCCAACAGGAGGATCTGGTAGGAGCTACGCCTCTCAGCCGGCAAGGCCCACCCAGGCTTATCCCCCTCCAGCAGGGGGGTCTGGTCGAGCCTACAGCTCCCAAACCAGAGAGCCAAGTAGATCCTCCAATCCCCAGTCAACCCAGTCGGATCGACCATACCCTAACCCCTTTGCACCCCGACCAGCAGCAGCAAGCCAGCCTTCGTACACTCAGCCGACAAGCGGGAGCCGGCCCCCTGAGTACTACTACAGACGCTGATTGACTGTTGGACCGAGTAGTTTGTGGCTTCTGTGAGAGAGATCGTGTTTGAAGATGGCTGCGAGAAGTATTTTGTCTTTTTGGAGAGTTGTCTGCCCTGGAGTGGCATTGTATTTTATACATGTCTGGCGTAATCTTGCGATGTCTGATGTATCCAATCTCCTAGTTACATAGTTATAATTAGTTTGATGTTAGAATTTGCTCCATATCAATGGCAAGATGGTATTTGTGTCTTTTACTAAATGTTTGATTCGTACTTGATTTACTACCGCAAAACCGACCCCAACTGGAGATATAAATGTCGTCCGCAAAACGGCGATGGCGCCACAACATGCCCATTGTCACCTTGGGGGATAATTGACTCGGGGAGTATGCATAGAAAGAAACCTCAAGCTCCCATACCGTAAGTAGGCTTGTACACCGTGAAGGCCAGCTCGAGCCGTCACGACAGGAAATGGAGATGGTTGGTCACACCGCCTCCTCCATCTTCAACTTTTTAAACTCACAGTTGGCCGCGCTGGCGGGCATGCAAAGTGAGACGATGAGATGTTGGCGTCGCCGGATGATATGGCGGGCCGGCATGTCTCACGGCAGCGTTGAGTGGCCGCCCTACATCAAGGCTGACCAGAAGGCAGTTTCTCCCCCAACAGAGAGGTCACGCCTTCATATCCTCCCACAGCCTCGGAAACTATCTCCTCATCAATACACAGCCGATTCACATCATCCTCCATCCCGGAAAGCGATGCAGACGCCATGTTCAGAGCAAAGGGCAGCACCAGAGCAGTTGGCGGCCGTCCTCAGCGGCTGAGGCCCGATGCCGGTGCGTACCGTCTCGTTCCTTTGTCGGCAGAGGAGAAGGGCGCGCTAATCGAGATCAAGAGGAAGCGGGATCCTCGGCTGACGCTCGACGCGATTCTGAAGAGGTGCTGTTCGCTGAGGATGAGCGGACATGGATACGGTGGCCTGTGTCACTCTTTGTGGCTCTGATTTACCGGCCAATCTGGAAGCCTTTGTGCGCCGTCTTGTCGAGCCCTGCGTTTCTGCTGTTGGTTTTGGTTCTCTTTCTTTTCGCTGCTGTTCCATTTATGATCCTTTCTGGCTTCTTATCTACCGTTTTTGGTCTCCGGAGTGTCCAAGATTTCAACAGAGAAAAGGAGAGTACAGTGATGCAAGGGAGGGCTGCTGAAATCATAGCTCCTGTCTATTGACGCGAACAAGAAGAGAAGCAATGTCCACTGACCTGTTATATCAACTTGGCTCTTAATCCCTGGAGGCCACTATCAAGGCCTGCAGACTGGCCTCCTGCGACCGAGACGGATGCATGAGGTGCATACCCATGGTGCCCCCACATGGCAAAACATGTCAAGACTCCTTGATCGGTTTTAGCATTGGGTTTTAATGCTATCATGTGTTTATTACTGTGTTCTTTGATATTGTGCCCGACAATTCCTCTTGGAGGCGTCATTGACATCAACAATGGCGAATAAGCGCCCGAGAGTAGTTCCTTGCAGATTATGAAAAGCCATAACCTTAATATAAGCTTCTATGGCGGCATAGAGACTGAGTGCAAAGATGAGTCTTGTCGTACAAGATGCCACCTTTCCTTTTCCTCTGAGAGGATATCATCCTCTGATTTGCCATCGACACTTTCATTTCGTCCTCTACAGCATGCACGACGTGTGGCTACTACACTGTCACTATTAGGTACTCAAAGTGTGCACCCATACTGCCACCAAAACGGAGTACCCCATCGAAGAGCCATGTGCCCACGCAAATTCGGGGACGGCAAGCTGTTCCAACCTCACGCCAAGCAAGACCGTCATGGGCTCTTACAAATCCAACGGTTCTTGCCCCCAATGCTAAATCTACATTAGACTTTGCTGCTTCGAGGTGAAACAGTCACCGGCTGGTCCTTGTTGGCGGGTGGCCAGACGTTGGACGAACCTGTCGGGAGAGAAGCATATCCGTTTCACGCCGTGATCATATATATGTGGCCTGACTCATTCCTTCGGTGGCTTCCCGAAGATAGCGGCCAAGTCATCTGCAACGGCCCCTGCCGAGTCGTATTCAAAGTCCCAGCATCGTGTGATGATGTCACAAGCAGCATTGCTGTCCGCTATGACGGGCATCGTGCCACTCTCAACAATGTCCCAAATGTCACCGCAGGTTCCCGCGTACGGTGATTTCCACTCGGTGGTTTCGTAGACGGCCGAACCGAGGGCGTACAGCTCCCGCTGCATCATGGGCAATGTGCGTACTTCATCCCCTGGCAAGGCAGGACAATAGCCCGGTTCGTATGTGTGGATCCCGAATTGAGGATACACATTCTCGAGAGCAGAGCTGGCAAAGTCGCAGATCTTGAGGTTATCGTCACCGAAGACAAGAACATTCCGAGTGGAGAGGTCTCCCCAGATGACGCCACGAGAATGGAGGTTTGCGACGCTCTTGGCAAGGGTAGCAGCCATCTCCAAGCGCCGGCGCATCGAGGGGACCTCTGGAGTTTCCTCAATCAAGTGCCGCAGATTGCCCTTGGACGCACGTTCAAGCTTTAGCGCGATGGCATTGCCATCATCGTCGTGGACGAGGCCAAAGCATCTCGTCATGTGCTGGTGGTCGCCGACAGCCATGTAGATGTCATGTTCACGACGGAGGTCATAATTGGTCTGCGACGCCGTTGATGGCGGGCCGTAGGGCTTGCCGTCGATCCATATGGTTTCCGCCTTTAGAACGACGTTCGGTTTAGCCTGGTCGGTATATATGACAGAGTGATCCGTCCTTATCAGGACTTCGACGCGGCTGTTGATAAAAGCTGCGATGGGTGATAGTCCCATGCTAGCGGGAAGGAAGACGGTGCTTGGGGGTGTATGTGCGTGTGCGTGCGTGGGAGGTTTCAAGTGGGTGTTGAATTCTTGCATGACGCTACTCAGCTGCAATGCAATGTGTCTTGAAGCCCACATTGTTCCACGTGATGCCGAGCGGGGAAGCTTGTCTCCCTCCGACATCAACCATATTCGCTCAACTCTATACTCAATCTTGTCATCATCAACCAATTGAAGTTGTTCTTTTGTCTAGACAACTCTATTCCCTGTCACCGCCCTTCTTAGTGTTTCGTTCACCCGTTCCAGCAGCAATGAGTGTCACCCATACGGTGCTCTTCCAATTCAAAGCCGATGCCAAGTCGGATGACATCAAAGCGGTGCGCACTCACACATGACCTTTAGGAATAATGGCAAATCTCACTCCATCTCAGGCTTGCGCTCGCTTCCTGGCACTCAAAGACAACTGCATCCACCCAACTACCAACACGGTCTACATCACCTCACTCAAGGGCGGCCAGGACAACTCCCCAGAGGGACTACAGGTCAGCATCCAGTTTCACAAGTCCAGAATCTGGGCCAATATCTAACTTTGGCAGAATGGGATTACCCATGGATTTGTAGTCGAGTTCAGCTCTGTGGAGGATCGGGATTACTACGTCAAGACGGATCCTGCCCACCAGGCTTTCATCAAGAGCATTGACGGGCTGATCGAAAAGGCAATTGTTGTCGACTTTAACCATGGTGTGTATTAGACCTTTGCCTTGGCTAGACCAGATATTCTTGAATGAATACCACCGCCATGGGGGCACATATGAGTCCAATGTTCTCAAAGCGGTAAATCGCATGTTTGTTTCTATGTCCCATCAAACCTTCTGGCCACCCCGCCCGTCTTCCCATGCCAAACCCATTCCATAGCCTCGTCGATACTGATTGTGACGCTCCCGACCCCAGAAACTCTCTTGGTAAGGTTGGTTCCCAGGGAGAAGCATGACATACTCACTCTCGTAGATGGCGGTGCAACAAATTACTTGTTTCAAGGTCTTGGATTTAAATGATTTTATTTTGTATTAATAGGCTGACCCCCCAAGGTGCCAATGATTGGTGAACAGAAACGCATTAGTTCAAGATAGAGGCTACTGAATTTTGCCAGCCTTCTCCAGTATCCCCCTTCTCTCTTTGAGCCAACAGGCTGGACATTGAAACGAATATCTGGATGTCCATATCGATACCTTGCAGTCCCAAATCTCATTTGCATGCATATCCGGCTCCATAAGAGCGTATTTGTTGCCGTCTTTTTTCCAGTGACTCTTCCTGGTAGGTCGGTACGACAAACAATCGCAACACAGCGCCGATGTCCGTCTTGGCCTCCCACGCGCATCGAGCGGGGCCAACCTTCTCAGCAATGGGAGCATTTTACAACAGGACTGCGAGGACAGGTATCTGTGCTTCGCCACAGAGGGTATCTTGATAATGAGCAACGAAGAAACTTGGAGAAGACGTCTGCAGGTAAGGGCCAAGCAGAGCCGATCCAAGGGATCTTTCGTGTGCCAGAGGAGGTGGAGGAGCAGCTCGGATGGCAGACGAAGGAGAGGAGAAGAGAGCGTGGGTACCGCGACCAGGAGCTGTCGATCTATTCGTCAGCTTGGTCTGCTGGATCAAGGTGTGGTGCGGGGCGCTTACGTCTGGTGGAATAACAAAAGCGACAGTGCAACGCGAGCGTCTCGCTCTCGCGGGTTGGGAGACCGTAGTCGACATGGTGCAATCAGTGTTGAGCACGAACTGTATGCCGATATAATCGCGGAGAAATAATTATCACTGACTTGCGTGGTGATGGGTTATTTGGTTTCAATTATTGTTGTTGTTTGAACGGCTATTCTCCAGGTATCACGGACCAATGCTAATCCGAGCTACTCACTTCGTCGGGCCTGGAAAGAGCCTTAGTCAGCTTTTACCACCTTATCACGACCTTAACATCAACTTCATCAAACGAGCTGATCGCGTCAAAGTTGCTTCGCAACAATGCCGCCCAAGAGAAAAGCTCGAGATGCGATACCGATTTCTGCCAAAGTCGGTAAACTTTCTGGTGCCTCAACCCCGGGTCTGGCGATTCTCCGAAACCTTGATAGCCCGAACAAGTCTTCCGACACCAGCGACGATCTCGATGACGATGTGACTGAATCTCAGAGAGAGAAGGAGAAAGAGCTGGAGGAAGCGTCGGATAATTTTGTGAGCTCTTGGGCAGTGCCTGGCAACCGTTTTCATTGCCAGGACGAAGGCAAACACAACAACATCGCAACACGTTACTTCGGCGATCGAGACTTCTCCTACCTCCCCCTCAAATCCGATCATGGAAACCGTCCTTTATGGATCGACCCTGACAGGAGAGTCATCATATTGGAAAGGTTCAGTCCCTTGTCAGACCAGGCGACTGACTTTCTCATCACGATTGCGGAACCGAGATCCAGACCGGCATTCCTCCATGAGTATGCCCTGACAGCCCATAGTCTCTATGCTGCTGTCTCCGTCGGTCTAAATCCTGAAGATATCATCAACACCCTCGACCGATTCCTCAAAACCGAGCTTCCACCGAGCATCAAGCAATTTATCAAGTCCTGTACAAAGAGCTACGGAAAAGTGAAGCTGGTCCTGAAAAACAACAAATACTTTATCGAGAGCACAGATGCAGACATTCTTCAGATCTTACTCAAAGACGAAATTGTTGGCCCGCTTCGAGTGCAGGGCTCAGATGAGATCACAACTATGCGTGCCCCAGCGATGGCTGGGCTGGTCATTCCGGGAACGAAGAACGCGGCGGGAGTCCAGCAGGCCAATCTCCCTCAAAACGCGAAAGAGGACGCTTCAACATCCATCACCGATGCCGACCTTGACGCCGCATTGAATGACGACGACAACGACGACGAGAGGGAAGACGTTCATGCCTTCGAGATCCCCGACAGCGCCGTCGAAATTGTGCAGAAGCGATGCCTGGATTTATCTTATCCTATTCTTGAAGAGTACGACTTCCGTTTCGATAATGTGAACCCTGATTTGGGGATCGACTTGCGACCAAATACCCAGATTCGACCCTATCAAGAGAAGAGCCTCAGCAAGATGTTCGGTAATGGTCGAGCCAAGAGCGGGATTATTGTTTTGCCTTGTGGCGCTGGTAAGACCTTGGTTGGGATCACAGCCGCATGCACGATTCGGAAGGGCGTTATCGTACTCTGCACCAGCTCAGTATCTGCTGTCCAGTGGCGTCAGGAGTTCCTGAAATGGTCAAATATCAATCCAGACGACATCACGACATTCACTGCCGAGAATAAAAGCAGATTCTCTGGTAGCACCGGCGTCATTGTCACCACATATTCGATGGTTACAAATAACCGCGAGCGATCCCACGACTCCAAGAAGATGATGGATTTCTTGCGAGGCCGGGAGTGGGGCTTGATGCTCCTTGATGAAGTACATGTTGTCCCAGCGAATATTTTCAGGAGGGTTATTTCATCGATCAAATCACACTCCAAGCTCGGTCTTACAGCTACCTTACTACGCGAGGATGACAAGATCTCACATCTTAACTTCTTGATCGGACCGAAGTTGTACGAAGCAAATTGGATGGAGCTATCACAACAAGGGCATATTGCAAGGGTGCAATGCGCAGAGGTCTGGTGCCCGATGCCAACTGAGTTTTACGAGAAGTACCTACAACTACCATCGAGAATGCAACGGACTCTAGGCGCTATCAACCCTGCCAAATTCCAGGCCTGCCAATACCTCATCAACTATCACGAAGGACGCGGCGACAAGATCATTGTTTTCTCAGATGAACTTTATTCTCTGAAACTTTACGCGCTGAAGCTTGGCAAGGCTTTTATCTATGGTGGCACTGGGCAAGAAGAACGGATCAGGATCCTCGAAAACTTCCAACGCAACCCTTTGGTCAATACCCTCTTCCTGTCTAAAATTGGCGATACATCGCTGGATCTCCCTGAGGCCACCTGTTTGATCCAGATATCTTCTCACTTTGGCTCCCGTCGTCAAGAAGCCCAGAGGCTCGGCCGTATTTTGCGAGCAAAACGCCGAAACGATGAGGGATTCAATGCATTCTTCTACTCCCTCGTATCAAAGGACACACAAGAAATGTACTACTCTTCAAAACGCCAGGCATTCCTTGTGGATCAAGGCTACGCCTTCAAGGTGATTACGCAGCTTGCTGGCATAGACAAGATGCCCGATCTCGCATTTGCCACGGCTTCTGAGCGTCGGGAGTTGCTCCAACGCACACTGACTGACAACGAGACCTCGGTGGAGGAAGATGTCGAGACTGGTTATCTATATGGTGCGAAGCAAGGCGGTGGTCGAGGGAAGAAGAAGGGCAAAGTCAGACGAGCAGCTGGTGTACTGGGCGAGCTCAGCGGCGCGCAGGACATGGCCTACATGGAGCAGAACAAATCGGCCAACAGCGCGTTGAGGAAGAAGAAGGGTGAGCAGAGCGCTTTCTTCAAGAAAATTTCGCGAGAGGCAGAACGGCGTCGGAAGAATCAGTGAGATCTCTCACACATTGTTTCAGTGTTGGCATTATAAGGATTTTTTGGCCCAAGGTTGCCAGGCGTCGGCTACGGTTCAGGTTGTATTTCTAGAAGCAGCATGCACAGCTTCTGCAACGTGTTTCATCTGCAGAACTAGCATGGAAAGTCATTGACGCTCGTCGTACCATTCTGTCACTCCAAGTTAATTAGCGATTGTAACTAAATCACCACTGTAGTAATAGTTGAACCGCGCCCCGTCTCTTCAGCCAAGTGGCCCAGGAACTCGGGCGCGATGCATCACCAACAACGACATTTCCCCCTGGCTAAACGTAGGAAAGGGTTTCGCGGAAGAACGGGGATTGCCAAGTCAAGTTTTTCAAAAACAGTACATGCTCCGGCTCTGGCCTCGGCGAAGCCTCTGGTTCGGAGTAGGCTTACGCAACACAATCTTCCATGGCCGTGCTATTGTCTCTTGTCGATAGCTTTCGAGCAAGCCATCCAGCATCGTGTTCTGTGAGCCTTGCTCCTAAATCTTCATTGTATATAACTGATTGCAGTCTTGCCATTCACACACACCTTACCAGCAGCTTGGTCGTATTTTGTGCGTTCGTCCTGGGGCTGTTGCCCAAGATAAATGGGAGAGGACAATCATAGAACTAACACTTCCGACGCAATTCCGTTTGCAAGTGGGGACTTTGAGTACAGAGCCATAAAGCGACCCGCCAGATATCAAATCAGCTGTTTCGTTTGAGAAGGCTGTTGGTTGCCAACACATCAACAGCCACAGCCACACCGGAGGGAGCTTCCAAGGACTTCTACTTTTGGTGAATCAGGGATTGATCAGGTAAAGTATTGGGGTGAGGCCCCTGATCTTCGGCGGTTAGACTGAGGTGCTGACTGGGGCTAACCTGGGTGTTTATCAGGAGAAGAGGGCGCAGTTGGACGCCATCAGAGGGGCCTAGAGCAGCAGCCGTGCGGCCGGGTGCTTTTTCTGTCACCTTTGCTACATTGTTTGATCTGGAGTTTTTGTTTAAACAAGTAGGGTTGGCGGCATGACATGAGCTCTCTGAATCGTTCATTGCAATGGCTTGGCCTAAACATTTACCATGAGTTACTTATTGTTTTGTCACTATTATGACGCTATCCCCATCTTCATCAAAACTTGATATCTCTATCGCTACCATCGATGAGCTTGACGCGGAACATATTGTGCAAAGGATCGATTTTCCAGCAATGCAACATTACCCATTGTATCGCTTGATGCTTCCTTCTTGGGCAGATACGATAGAAGCTCAACAGAGTGAGATTATACAAATGGTATGCCGAAGGGTTGAGGGATGCCCTCAGACGGCTGACAGACAATTTCCTCCAGACATGTGCTGCCGATAGCACCCCTGGGCGATGGAACATGGACGGCATGCCGTAACGAAACCAAGTACTGCACAACATGCCCAGGGACAGCGTCTCCTTCCGAAGACTCTGGATCTGTCGGCATGGTGAAGCGTCTCGAGAGATTTAAGAAAAGAGCGGGAACGAGCCTTGATAGGGCTGAACGAAGTTTGCCGTGAGTCACTCCTACATGACATGCTCTCATCGACTGACCTAGTCCTGTTAGGTTTGACATTCATGTCGGTGCATCCCGATCATCAACGTCAAGGCCTTGGCTCTAAAATGTTGCAGAAGGTCTATAATGAGGTAGACAGACTAGGATGGCTTGCTTTCGTCATGACTTCCCCAGCTGGAGTTTGATTATACGCAAAGTTCGGGTTCGCTGTTGTCGGTAGGGTGGAAACAAGCAAAGGTGCATTTACAAGCATGTTTCGCCAATCTCGACCTCGATGTGAGCGGCTCTGATGGATGCCGTGGCGTCTTTGGCTTCGTCCTGGCCAGCAACAAGGGACCGAGCGGTATACTCAGTCCTCGTGCGTCATACGGTAGATGTTGTTCTCGGCCGCAATTACAACATGATACTTGGGGTGTGAGAAGTACGTGGGTTAGGGTAGAACGGGACTTTCCCGTCGGCGTGGTCGACAAAGAACGGCGGTCTGCTGCCTGGGCCAGTCGCATTATGAAGAGCTCTGATATCGCTGTTGACTTTGTTCGCCACGGGTCTGCCTGCGATGCTTGCGCTCTCCTTCTGGCTCAGGAAGACTGAGATAACCGGGGGGTCATTTTCACCTGGAAGATGCGCCTTGGCGGGATCATAGGTATCGTGAAAGACGTCGAAGACGATGTACGTGCGCATATCCCATCTCTCCGTCGCCAGAAACTGGATTGCACGCGGGTCGTTTTGCGTATCGGGTGGAATCAGGTGCTTCTCTTGCATAAGCCCGAGTGCAACAGTGATCAGCTCCTCGCTGGAAGCCCATGCCTTCGCCCAGTGAGGGCTTCTACGCGAGACAGCAATAAGGACCCGTTTCGGGGTCCTACCACTCCCATTCTCGTCCATCGCTATGCAAGCAAAGCTGGTGCGAGCGTCCTAGTCGGCAGCACTTGGCCACAGGCTGGCGTGACCCGTTGAGATAGACGGCGACAAATGTGATTCTGATCGAGTGGGTGGGCTTTCGTGACAGTCAGTAAGGTTTGGACTGGAAGGCCGATGGTGCATGTCCCTTTGGCTTTGAAGTAAGTTCTCCGAAAGGGATACTAAAACTTGGTGGACTTGACCAAGAAGCGCAGGGTGGAGGCAAGGATGATGCCAGCCTCCCACCGCAACATGGCCACGTGTCAATCTACGTGACCTGAATGCGAGAGCTTCCAGGTTTAGTCGTGCAGACAGAACCACTTAGCAGCAGCGCATCTACTACCATGCGTCCAAAGATCTTTGCATACGCCAGATTCAACCTCGATGCACTTCTTTCTCTAGCCACGAGGCTTCGAGGCCGACCATGCACTGCTGATACATCAATGAGACCCAAAACCGGAAGTCTGAATTGGGTCATTTTTATAACCTTCAAGGATGGCATTGAATGGGCCTTCCGATCGCCACGTAGCGGCCCAAGCACGATCCTCACAAAGGAATCCGCTTCCAAAATGCTCATCAGCGAAGCTTCTACATTGAAGTACCTCAGGACTCACAGCTCGGTCCCAGTCCCAGAAGTCTACTCTTTCAGGTTAGCTTAGACAGTCCCAATCTATCATTATCAGCCCTGACCTCTAGATACTGATCTGCTAAAACAGCAGCGATTATGATAATGAAATCGGGGTGCCGTATATTCTCATGAGCAAGGCCACTGGCCGCCCACTGTCCGAGTATGACTGGGTTGAGCTGTCCCGAATACCAGGGTATCCAAACAAACGCCCACTTCTACCCCTTGTGGACCAGGATCGAGAGAAGATAATGAGGCAGCTCGGTGTCATCATGTCCCATCTATCAGAGATTCATTTTGACAAGATTGGATCGCTATTCGAAGATAGTGACGGTAACTATTCCGTTGGCGAATGCCTCAACCCATCACTCCATTGGCAACACAGGGATGAGATTGAAGGCATAGATCGAGGCCCTTTTCGTCAAGAGAGCCAATATCTTCACTCTCTAATCTCAGCATTCATAGCTCATGCCAAAGAGCTTCCACTTGCACCTCACAGCTTCTTCGCACCGATACCTGATCCCTTCGAATATCCGCACTGGACTAGCTATCGCCAGGCAGTGGAAAGGTGGCGCACTTTCTGCTCGGTTGACGATAAGGTCGAGGGGAGCAAGAATCGACTTTGTTTCTGTATTGCTGGTCAGTTCTTGTACGAAATGATTCCTCACCTAACCTCCACAAATGAGAATTTTGTGCTCTCTCATCCCGACCTCCATCTCGGCAACATTTTCGTCGACGAGGACTTCAATATTACATCCATCATTGATTGGGGCTCTACATCATCGAGTCCTATGATCGAGTTGCTCGCCACTCCAGGGCTAAGCGGCTCACTTTCACCGCCCAAAGAGCCTCTTGCTGCTGCCTTTAGATCAGGCTTTTGCCAACGAGGCCAATTATTTGAACCGGAGCAATGGGGGAAAGCTGAGATGATGTGGCGTTTTGCTCGGCTGGTTCGAATGCTTTCCACACAAGATTACACTCACTTCAAAGTGCTGTATGATCTTGTGTATGAGAAAGAATCAGAAGATATTCCTCGACTGTTTCGTGAGGAGAGTATGCAAGAGCATGGCAAAGCACTCCTGGCTGAGTTATACCAGGATGAGCTTGAGGAGGAAAATGAACAGATAGAGGAGCAGGCAGATGATAAATATGGTCATGTGGATGAGTCTGATGGTCCTGCGGCTGCAAGAAAGCTGACCCTAATGTCAGAAATGAATCCCAACTTCATTGCGGATAAGAGACTGTGGCTATGGATTGAGAAGGCCCTGGAGCCGGCAGATGCCGAATAGCCCGCATCTTGCCCCCTTCAGATAGTAGTTTGATAGGGTCCATGGACGGATGGCAGTCAATAATCATTTGTCGATAGAAGACATGATGAACTAGGGATCTTAAAGATGCTAGAATCATGGAAATAAAAAAGCCCCCGATCGACGCTTGGCTTCCAATCCAGCCAATGCATTCCACGTCATTTTTTTCTGCCCGAAGCCAACTGGCCTCGAGGATTCGCTCGGCCATTTGACAATTACGGCCGTCAGTTATTATCTATCTCAGCCCAACTAGCCCAGCTTCCTCTCTTATTTCTTACTATTGCCTTGCTAATTTAATAGGTTGCCCCATGCCATGACGTCTTGGTCGATCGCCAAGACAACCAGCTCGGGACCTGCATACGTGCACGAGGGGTGCCAAGTGCCAAGAAAGCTAGATACCTGGTCTGCCGTTGAGCCGCCTTGGCATTTTTGACGTCTGTCGAGTTGCAATTATTCGAGGGTCATAAAACCAGTATACTCGAGGAGAGTAAACTCTTCAAGGAGGTCATCATCGTAGAGCCAGCATGGAGGTATTCCTGCCACGCAGCAAGCAAGCAAGAAGCCCCATATTCGGTTGCGTAATGGCGTGAGCGAGGCGACAGCTGCACTGCACTCTAACCGAGCTCCATGTTGGGTCCAGGATATTCGAGAAGGAATGTCTCTATTGGGCTCACTCCCATTTAAGCTCCTAAATCGGAGACCGGGGATGTACGACGGGCTCATCCTTGGTCGGGATCCCGCCCGGCCATGGCGATAGCCAGACTCGGCCGATCCACAGCTGCTATCACACGAATCGGGGTCGGGTGGATGGGTTGCATGCCACCATTGTGGATAGTGTCGATGGTGTCAGAGCAGTTCGCAGCAGATTTTGCTTGTTTGAACCATGGAGTCGGAGGCTGTCCGGCAAGGGCGACCCTACTAAGGAAGTTCTAGACCATGACACGATTGCAGTGGCTGACAGAAGTGGTCTGTCGATGTGTTGTGTTGGTGTTGTGCGTTGATAAACACCAAAGACGAGGTATCCAGACCATCAAGACTCATCTCTCAGAAACTCAATTCCCCCAAGATCTCGCTTGCGACAGAAAAATCACGCCCATCTCGGATACACGTATCCGCCTAAGAAATCTGCACTTTTTTTTTCTCGCTCTCTTATCTCGAGGCGGAGAAATTAGCCAGCCCTGCTTGCAGGGTCGAAAATAAGGTGCTATCCTCACCCGGAATCACGCAAGATGGCCTAGCGATCCCACAACAGCCAGCCCCGAACATCCGGGGCCCCGTGCTTATAGTCGCCGTCCCTTGTCTATTGGTTATCCCACTCTGTATCGATCCATAGTGCGCTACAGTAAGGGGCCCATAAAGTGGGAGAGAAAAATTCAAGAGCGTCGCAGCGAGCTGACGCGATCGCTGGGACCGATGAGTGAATGCTACAACATCTGATGCTAGCAGACGTTGAACCCCGAGTTTCTCCCTGTATATATATCTGCACCGTAGCACTGTCTGCCAAACTCTATTACCGTGCTGAGCAGTCTACTTAGCTGTGACCCATTGGAAATACATCTGTCAACAATGGCTGAACCCAAGCGTGCAGTCGACGCCAATGTCCGCGAGCCAGACACCGACTCGAGCCGGTCTTCGCACGAGGAAATCGTCGTCAAGCCTCTCAAGACCTGGAAGGGTTACCTCTGGGACACATGGGAGCTACCGCCTGAGCAGCGGTGGCTTCTGTTCAAGGTCGACGCCTTTGTCTTGACCTTTGCCTCGATCGGTTATTTCTTGAAGAATATCGACCAGACCAACGTCAACAATGCTTTCCTTAGTGGGATGAAGGAGGACCTCAACATGTTTGGCAACGAACTTGTCACGAGTGAGTATCAGCAGAACTGACGTTTTTAAGTCTCAACTGACACACTCAGGCACTTCTATCTGGACTGTCGGCTATGTCATTGGACAGCTCCCCTCTAATCTTCTTCTCACCCGTGTTTCCCCTCGCTGGGTCATCCCCTCACTGGAACTTGGCTGGGGCGTCGCAACCATCGCCACCTCTGCAGTCAAATCCTACAAGGCGCTGTACGCCCTCCGATTCCTTGTCGGGCTCTTCGAGTAGGTCAATTGCCCCTATATCTCTTACAGCTCTAACACTTCACCAAGGTCTGGCTTCTACCCTGGTATTCACTACATGCTCGGCTCTTGGTATACCCCTCGCGAGATTGGCAAGCGCGCCATGGTCTTCTGGCTCGCTGGCTCCATTGGAAACATGTTCAGTGGTTTTCTGCAGGCAGCTGCGTATACTAATCTCAATGGAGTACACGGACGTGAAGGATGTGAGTTTCAATCTCGACTTCTACCGGCACTGTTCTCACAAAGACATAGGGCGCTGGCTGTTCATCATCGACGGCATCATCACTCTCCCTCTCGCCGTGATGGGATATGTCTTCTTCCCCAACCTGCCCCAGGACGGAAACAAGACCTGGTGGATCACGGAGCGAGAACGTGTCATCTCTGTTGAGAGAATGGATGCCGTTGGCCGAGCTGGAAAGCAGCCCTGGACAAAGGCCAAGGTCAAGTCCATCCTGTTCAGCTGGCACACTTGGCTTCTACGTATGTTTACTCTTTGGGATACGTGAATAGTAGCTAACAAAGGCATTAGCTCTCATTTACGTCGTTTGGAACAATGGTTACCCCCAGGCTGCCATGGGATACTGGCTCAAGAGCTTCAATGCTGATCCTCCTCCCGTACCTGGAAAGCACTTTTCCGTTCCTCAAATCAACAACCGTAAGCCATGAAGCCCAACTATCCAGAAATTTTCACCACTGACTGCTTCAGTGCCCCTGCCCACGACTGGAATCTTCATCGTCATGGCCCTGCTATGGGGCTGGCTCTCTGACGGTCCTATGAAGGGTCGCCGGTATCCCTTCATCTACCTTGGTGCTGTCATCACGGTAAGTGCATCAGGCCCACCTCTTCGTAAAGTCGAGACTAAGTAGAGGCAGATTGCTTTCCACGTTGGACTCCTCAAGATGCCCCTATACGGAAACATCACAAACCGAATGATTATGTATTGGTTCGCCAACATTGGAGCAAGTTCAACCTGATAACAGATGAAGGTTTCCCATATCTAACCAGTCTATAGAGCGGTGCTGGTCCCCTCATTCTCAGCTGGATCAACGAAATTTGCTCCGCCGATACCGAGAAGCGAGCTTTGCTTGTCGGCATGGCCAATGATCTTGCTTATGTTGTTCAGGCAGTGGTATGTTTTATACTACCACAGAGATACTTTGGGCTAACGTGTATTTCAGGCGCCCAACTTTGTGTGGAAGACGACGGATTTCCCAGCAGCCAGGAAAGGATACACCTGGTCTATTATTCTGGAGGTCCTGTTGAGTAAGTAACCCTTCATAGACATGATCTGTATACAACTAATCGCAAAAACAGTTGTCATCACCGCAACGGTTCAACTGCTCCTGTGGAGGGATGAAAAGAAGGCAAAGAAAGAGGCTCTCAATGCTCTGCCTGAGGCGGTTGAACAAAAGGGAGATGAGAGTGACAGCAGCAGGGCTCCTGCCAAGACTGCCGTTGATATAGTTTAGCTATCCCTTGCAGGTTACGTTAGATGAGCCGGAGGTTGTAAATAGAAGTGATAGATGATAACCAAATGAGTGGCTGGACCGTGGGCGCTCACCCCTTGTCACTGGACAAATATAGACTGCCCCATCTTGAAACAATGATCCCATACGGTGTGATGTAACCATCGTATAGGTACCTACGATAGCAGATAGAGAGAAAACGATGGATGCAATGCCTTATCAAACCTACCTTCTGCCTGAAACTCGGGGGGCCTGATCTATGCACGCATTCAAACACACACAAAGTCAGCATGCAATAAACTTTGAAGATGCATTGCATGTCAACACTGCGCCTCAACATACATTTACGTTGTTGACTTCAATGACGCTTCTAAAAAGAGGTCTCGGGCATAATAACAAAGAACACATTGAGGAACACATGATAGCCTCAAAACCCAAAACTATGAAACACCGTAACCTTAATATAAGCTTCTATAGCGGGTGGAAAGATGTGTCTTGTCGTATAAGATGCCACCTTTCCCTTTCCTCTGAGAGGGTACACATCTACGTGTGCCTAGACTCTTTAGCTCTTCTTATTCCCATCCCAACTCTTCCCATTCTCATCCCAGGCTCTTCTAACTCCTATACCATGTCCAGATCTACTCATCCTCTCAATGCCTGGCGTCCATCGCCCATGACAGGCGTTACCGAATTTCAGGCCGCCATGGCCGACGCGTGTCGTAACTGCCACGATGCTACCACCCGGCCCTACAACAGAATGAGATTACTGGCTGTCTTTTGGGAGAGTGGTGAGATCTCGGGTTTCGGCAATCAGGCCAGACGTGTCCGGGACCTCTTTCAGTGGTCTTATGGCTATAATGTCGAGCTTTTGGCCATCAAAATGCAAGATCCGAACCCAGATGTCACGGTTTCGTTCAACCTCTGTCGATTACTCCGTGGACTCAAAGAAGATGACCTGGCCGTTTTCTATTACATCGGTTACCACTACCAAGGGGACTTTCAAGAAGTGCAAGCTCAAATCATCAACCCATCTCCTGCCAACGTCCTAATTCTCTTGGACTGCTGTGTTACTGCAGGAGCTAGCATTGGACATCGCAAGGAGCTGATTGCAGCATCGACCATTGATGGGGCTGGCCCGGACAGCTTTTCCAGCATCCTCATCCAGCAACTCCAGCACGCCATTCATGCTCGACACATCCTGTCCTCGGCTCAACTCTACAGTCGAATGGCCACCATGCACCTGGCCAGACCTGGCGGGACTCTCCAACTCAACGCCATGCCCTACTTCCTCCAGAATTTAGAAGCGAACCGAATGCCTATCATACTGGCACCCAAAATGGCTCATGAGAGATGGACCCCAGGGCCAGTCATTCCACTCTTTCAAAGTTCAGTCATCGTTATCCTTCACGTCCATCTTCAAGACACAAACGCTCTGACTTTGGGCCTGATGAGAGATTGGCTCCTGCACAACCGCCTTCACAATGTGGAGAGGATTGAGATCAAGTCCATCTTCCCATCTTTACCGAAAGGTAGGATTGCCATCATCGGGGTCACCTTGGATATATGGTATAGGCTCCGCGAGGACCCTGCCATTTCATTTATTGGCTTTGAGGCAAATGATCACCCCGCCATACACAATGAAGCACTCATGCTACAGGCGAGTTCTTCTGACTCCTCTTAAAGGCTGCAGCATAGGTATAACCAAGTATTAATAAATAAATCCCTAAATATTATAAAAAGAAATAATTATTAGACTTACGTTTATAAGTTTTAATTTAAGTTATTTTCCTTAACCCCTATAGTTAGTTTACGAAGCCCTTGGATCTGAAAAGATTGTATAATAGACGCCCCGTTAACCTCGCAGATTAAGTCGGTAATATATGGAAGATAAAGCACATTTATGATAACTGATTCTTCCGACATGGCCGACTCGCAGGTGGAAATGGTTGCGGAATTAGTGGCAAGTCTCGCCTCCGTATTCCAAAACTTTGTGCCGACAACCCCAGTTCATGATCATGATGGTCTCTCTACTGGTCATGCAACATCAAGGGCGAGCATTTATCTTGAGTCAATTAAGCCGCTCTTTTTCGCTACAAGGGGGGACTTCCGGCACTTCTATAACCTGGCAAGCCAAAAAGACGGCCAGCGGCACCACATGGGTTCTCAAGTTGCCGGTCAGGAATGGCTCGATAGGTACCCATACCAACCGACGACCATGACATACGCTGCAGGACCAGCTCCTTACTTTCGGCTGCCACCGCTGAGGGATCTGTTCAAAAGCTTGTTGGGAGAGCTAATCTATAACCAGACGTCCTTGCAGCAAGCGATATTAATGGAGGAAGACTGGCTCGGCGTCTGCTGTGAGCCAAACAGCATTTTGTCGTCTGCGACCAATTTCCTGCAACAGCGCCTTGACCCATTCTCTTATTGATTGGTATTGGGCGGCTGACATCATGATATCAAGATGATCGGGATGCGGTACAACGATGTTGGGGCAATTCCCATATGGCCTCCTGTTTTCTTGAAAGGGATAATGATTGGTTTTCTCCAAAGCAAGACAGAAAGACACTTGCAAAGGACCCTGGGTTCACGGCTTGGTATGTCATGGCACCCGAGACAACTGCCCAAGGGGCTCAGCTAGGCTTATCGATGACAGGGTTGCTGCCTTTGTGAACGCTTGGGATCCAGAGCTGGCAAAAGTCGCGTATGAGGCGGCATATGACAGGCTGATGGAGATGATGATGCCAACGAGCAAGTCTACCGCTGCGGAAGCGTCAGCGACCTTGCTTCCCAGGGCGCCATCTCCCGGTGCTCCGCAGCCATGACCAAGCCAGCGCAGGATGTACGAGAATCCTTGGACCGAGAAAGCTGATCCACTACTCGCGTCCTGCCCTCCCCTAAATAGGGGCGCAGAGTGACAGCCATGGCTGCAAGATCTTCGTCCCAGCTTCCACGCAGAAAGTCAACGTCGCTGGAGAGGTCGATGTTGTCGATGAATGGGCTAGTGGAAAAGTGATTCTCTTCCCCTGGTAGTTTGCGTCAAACATTCCAATTCCAGTGTCAGGCTTCATGTTACCGGATCTTGTCCATGTCTCAACACCTGGGTTGCAAACCACGGCCAGTACGTCTCGGAGCACCACTTTGCCAGGCGCTGTAGGGTGGTCACGACCTGATAAAGACCGCGGGCGGATGCTGTCGACCCGATAAAAACCTTGCTCCAGAGAATAGTCTCGTATCGTCCGTCTGGGCGCTTGTTTCGTGTCGTGGCCACAAACCACCAGTCATGGCCCTGGACAATCAAGGCCGGGAGAAAGTCAAGGCTTGCGGCCACGGCCTCGGTCCCGGCGAGCTTGTCAAGACACGCCCACTGTGCGGTAAGCCAGATACTGGTCTGTTCGAGGGCGGCCTGCCAGTCCTCGCCCGTGCGCTTAGTCTCGATGCTCAGGCAGACAGGCCGTCTCAGAAGCGGAGGGTAGTCGGTGTGGTTGATGGAGCCGTGCAATGTCTGGTGGCAGACTTGATTCAGTGTGCGACGAGCTGGATTTGAGTCTGGGACGTCGACGTAGAAGCAAAAGTCGATGCGCTTATCGTGTCTGCGTCGGAACGTACGAGGGGTGAATGCTTTGATGATTTGCGCAGTGGTTCTGCAAAGCGTTAGCTTGTATACGATGGATGCTATGCTATCACATAGAGGCTTACGCGTTGAGGCACCCAATGCGTATGCTGGAAGTATCCTGAAGTTCATTGCTGTTGGCAGTTGACAAGCGGAGAGCCAACCGGATGAGACGGGAATGAACGAAGCAGTTCCAATTCGCCTCGGAATGTCTCATTTCTTCGCATTCCTGGGCTTCCTCCAAGATCTCGGAAACTGCTTCCTTGGAGAGCGAGACGCCCAGTTTGGCTCTCGACCCTGTGTGGTCCACGAACCGAGGCGAGGCGAATATAGATGAGAAGAGGGGATCGTTAGATGCATCCGAGCCAAGTAACGCCTATTTAATCGAGTGTGAGTCTCAAAAGCGCGGCTAGACGAAATGGACATGTCCTACCAGGTCATGGTCAGAGATGATGCCCAGGCCAAAGGCGTCAGCCTCGATTGATGCCACCAATTCTTTCAGCGATGCTGGAGCGCTGGCCGACTCTCTCCCATCAAAAGCCCTGTACTGTATGACATGTTCGACGTGTAGATACGCAAACGTGTGAGTGATCTTGGTGGGACTCGAGTTGTTGGTACGTGTACGCTTCGATGCAGCCGATTCAGTGTCATCATAGTCAACATCGTACCCGGAGCTCGAGGCAGCCGAGCTTGCGTCGCTGTTCGCCGATGACAGAGGATTGGCGCGCGGTGTTTGGTCCAGGTCGATTCGAGGCCGTTTGCCCGGTGTGGCCGGGTTAGCACCGTCATTGCTCGAGGGGAGTGGACGTTTTCGCTCGAGCTGGCTTGATGTGGTCGTGATCAGAGGCGACGAGGGGGGTTCCGAGTCCGTATTGATGTTGGAAACCCAATCGAGGATTTGAGATTGCTGCATTGGCTCGGTAGGATCTCCAGACTCCGATTTCGCTATAGCAGACAGAGAAGTGAGTGGTTGCGATCGTATTTCGAAATAAGCGGTCGTCGGGGCAACGCCGACGTCGGATTGGAATGTACTGTTAACAACCTCTTGATGAAGGCGCTCATAGCTATTCAATCTTCTTGTAATATTTATCAACTTAAACAGCTCTATTAGACTTGCTCAAGATAATCTTCTGCAATGCAAGAAGCCATGTCATTCTTCCATAGCAACCAACTCAACCTCGGCTACTCATTTTCCAACAAGGTCCTCTGGAACTGTACCAAGATCTTCAGGTCTACAATATTCTCAATCAGAATGTTGACAAGAGTCCTCTTCTCCCCAATCTCAGCCCGGAGGGAATCGGCGTAATCCTGAGTGACATGCTCTGAATACCTCTCGTCGCACTTCACCAGGTACCCGGCGAGCCAGGTCTCATTCTCCCCCAGACAATACTCCTCGATCCGCAACACTCACGACAGCGTCCCTTGTTCGACAGTAGCCACAGTGTTGGGCATTGTAGAACCAGTTGGTGGAGGATATCAAGTATAGTTGATGAAGTCAGGAACCTTTCCAAGATGTTGTGCCAAAAGTGTGTTCCAAAAACTCTATATACCAAACACCATCGTGAGTCACGGAGCATGGCGCTTTTGTAGCCAGTCTGTTTGTCGCTGTGATTCACTGCCACTCGGAATCACAGGGGAAAAAGGTGGTTTCTCTTCAAACCTATCATCCAGAGTTTTCGCCTCTTGTACTGAGGACGGTCTTGGTCGCAAACATTGGCCAAGCAATTGAGGTTATCACCAACCCCACAAGACTTCTCAGGGAGATCGTACCGGCCATTTTCGAGAGCCTTTTGATACCAGGCAGCGATGGAATTTTCTAACCTCTCTGTCATGGTCGGCGCCATGTGGTGTGGTGGTGTCTTTGGGATCAGTGGATGCACCAAGGGTGTGAACCCTGTTTATAGATGCCTTTACATAGTGTTGAAAGAAGAATAGATAATAGGAGGCGATGAGGGAGAGCCGAGATGAGGCAAAGGCGGACGAGCGCAGACTGCTTGTTGGTCTTGTCTATATCGCCAAAGATGAACGGGCAACGGCGGACGGGATCGGAGTGACGGGATACCTAAGCATCGTGTATCCAAAGGTATATATATGTACACAGCTCACGGGGATGGCCTTTGACCCGAAACAAAAAGTGGAAAGGAAGAGCTGAAGAATGTGTGACCACCATGAAACCAGGCGCTGATGTGAGTTGTTGACACAGGCGAGCCGAACCGCCGTGGACGGAGCAATATAATACTCTACTTTAGAAGAAACTGCCAAGAGGAAAGAGAAAGCCACCATCTCTTCAAGAGCCTTTAAATACACAAGATGGATGTGTGTTTGCCCGCGCTTGATCATGTTGGATGCCTTCAATCATGGCCCGACAAACTTGCCCAACAAGGTGCCAAGCAAATGAGCTCTTTGGTCCTGGCAATGGCACCAAGAAACAAAACAAACTACTTGGCGTCAAAGAATGAAGTGTAGACATGATATACACAACTGCGATGCTATCGATTGCCCATCCTCCCCAGCTTGTCACCACTCAAACGCCTACTCATCAAACTACCGAAGAGTAGAGTACGTAGCAAAAAGAGAGCGATAGCATGCATACCCCTCGGGCAATCACTAGCAAGCCTTTGTTAATATTGCTTCTTTCAGCTACATAGTAATTATCTTCATATAGGCAGGAGTGCTGACAAGGGCCGGCCAGCATGGTTGCAATCACACCATGACCAGAATCACTCTTGATGCACACCAACAGTTGGCAGCAAACTTCCATCTTTTTTGCAAGAAATACCATGACTAGAAACAACCATGCCCCGTATAAACATGCTCTTAAACCTACTCGCTCCCTTCTACCGGTCCTCCATTCTCTGCACGCCAGCTCCATACCCAAATGAACGCAAGCATCCTCCTCCAATCCGGGGCCTCTGCAGGGTGACAACCGAGATTCTGCTCTAGAATGAATCATGACAGTTACATTACTCGCTCCTGGAGGCATGTCTAAAACCGCCAAGCTTCGATACATCATTATCCTCAACGCCGGCTTGCCCACGCTTAAGCCACCGACGCGATAACTAGCGCAGCGACGTTCTCCTCCTCGCTTCGCACCGTGATCTTGGTCGTCACACCCGTTTTTGATGAGAATGCCATCCGCACAGTGGCAACCACCCGGCCACCAGCGACAGTCTTGCCCAGGAGCTTGAGAGTGTGAGTAGTCTGGTTGACGGGGACATCGGTGCCCTCCAGAGGCTGCAGGGAGAGAGCCTTCGTGAGCTGCTCCGTAGCCTCTGTGGAATTGGTTAGTCTTGCTCTTCTCATTCATCTGACATTTCAACGTACCTGCAATGCTGGACATGCCGCTAAGCTGAAGAGTCTCTGTCGCCTCCTCGCCCGAAGCGCCAACCTGCTCCCAGATATGGCTAAAGTTGCCAGCGAATGTGGGGATCACGTAATCGCTGCCAGTAAGGTCGAACTCGGCCACCTCGTACTCATCATCGTAGCCAGTGTCCTCAGGTTCATTTGTGGAGGGGTCAATCTCCTTGCTGGTGAATCGGAGGATGTTGGAAAAGGTAGAGATGGGCAGAGAGCCCTCGCCGTTGATCTTCTTGAAGGCCACATACACCTTGCCAGGCTGGTCCGTCGCAAGCTTCTCGGCCTGGATGATAAAGACCTCCTCAAGCTCCTCGTCGTCCGAGGGGGTAGCGACAACCGAGACGTTCTCAAGAACAGTGTCAGGCAGAGTGTTCTTGACCTCATACTGAAGAACAATGTGCTCCTTGAAGATGTGCTTGACCAGAGTGACGACGTACTCGGTCTCAGCCTCGGTGAGCTCAAGCAGAGGCGACGACTTGAGCACGCCGCCAAACTCCTTCATCTCGGGAATCTCCAGCAGCTCTTGGGTATATCGCTGGGCCTGGGCAGTAGCAGATGCCACAGCCTCGGCTCCAGAGGCCTTGGTGGGGCCGACCTTGGGGGCCTTGAGGGTAGGGGTGGTGGCGATGAGCTTCTTGGTACGGTCCTCGGCGTCGGCCTGTTCCCGAGTAACGATAGGGATCTTGGAGATGTCGAAGGGGCTGTCGAAAGCAGACTTGTCATCTGAGGTGACGTACAGGACAAGCTGCTGCTCGAAGAAGGGAAGGGAGAACATGTTCTCTGCAGGCGAGTTAGCATTGTTCACATTGCGACTATTTCTTGCTTACCGTTCTTGACAAATCGAGCAGCCATCTCATCGTCCTCCTCGGCCATGAGCTTCAGGTTGAGCGCAGCACGGTCGCGAACCTCATCATCGACGTCATCCAAGCATCGAGTAAGGAGAACACGGACACTGCTCTTGACCTCGGGGTCCTTCTGGCCGACACCAAACTTGGCAAGGGCCGTGACAGCGGCAGCTCGCACAATCGCATTCTCGAGCACCACTCGGTTGTAGATGTATCGGATGTACTTGGTGGGCTGGGCAGTCTTAGGACCCTCGAGACCGATGAGATGGAGAATTCGGACAGCCAGCTTGGTGAACTCGCAGTCCTCAATGAACTCGCACAGGTGGGCGAGAGCATCCTCCTTGGAATCGGGAACAAACTTGATCAGATCAAACATACTCTCAACGACAGCCCTCTTGAACTCATAACCGCCCTCATCCCGCAGGATCCCACTAAGGAAGGTGAGCATGCCGGCCTGCTTGCTGGGGAACTTGAGACACAATGTTCGGATAGCCTCGACAATCGTAATCTTGAACTCATCGGTGATCTCAGACATGAAGGTGGAGATCTGCTTCATTAATCGGTCGACGCTCGCCTCGTTGCCCGTCTTGAGCAGGGTGGTGATGGCGAATGTGGCGATCGATCGGTTGCTGTTGGAGATGAGGAGCTCGATGTCGGGATTGCAGACGTGTACGGCGGTAGGCTTGAAGCTGGCAAAGTTGTGGAGGATGCGCAGAGCAGCAAACTTGGTGACGGCACGAGGGGAGGTCAGGAACAGCTGGAGGACATGGACGGCCTGCGACACCTCGGCGTCGGTCACATCTCGCATGTCGCAGATGGCCTTGGCAGCCTCGAAGTTGACCATCTCGCTCTTGTGTCGCAGCCAGCCGTCGAGAAGCTGCATCATGGGCTTCCTCAGCGAAGGATCCTCCTCGGCGAGCTGCGCAGCAAGTCGGACAAGCATGACAATGGCAGCTGGGCTCTTGAGCGCACCGGCTGCGCCAAACTGTTGAACCATCTTGACAAGGGCCATTCGGTCGTGCGAGCGCATCTGATACAAAAGTCCGACAGCGTGGTATTGCGCCATGGTCGAGTGGTTCATGGGGATCTGGCTGCTCGAGGTGGAGAATCCGAGGGAGAAGCCGCCAGACGACTTGCTAGAGGCAGCGGCCTCCTGGGTCTCGCTCTGCCATCGTCGGACAACATCCTTGGCGATCGGGAGAAGGTGGTAGGAGGAGACGAGGGCGGCGGAAGAGACCGAGGGGTTCTTATCGACGATGGCAGTCTTCATCACTCGCTCGATCGATTGGACAGTCGTGGCCTTGTACAGTGTCAGTAGAGTCGGTGGAGGCGCCAGCGGCAGGACAACCTACATCGATGATGCGGCAGAGGGCGCGGATGGCGTTGGGTCGGTAGATGGCATCGGTGCTGCCGCCTGTATCCTTCATAATGGTGCTAGTGACCATAATGATGTCCTCGGCCGAGTTGGCAAGCTCCTTGATGACAAGGTGGACCATCTGGCGGAGGGAGGCATCCTTGTTCTGGAACAGCTTGGAGATGCCGAAGAAGAGGGTGGTGGCTTCGTTGGTCGGGAACCTTTCACCCGTGTAGAGGAGGAGGGCGATCTTTGTGAGGAGGATGCGACATCTTCGAGGCTGGATCGGGGAAGAGTTGAAGAGTCGTGCTGTCGACCTATTTAGCTTGACTTGAACACTTGGACGGGGGGGGGGAACAGCAAGAGGGCGATTGCTCGAGACGGACCTTCCTGGAACACCTGAGTGCGGTCCACCTTGACCAAACCGAGGTCGGCGTCTTCGTCCTTTTTGCCGTAACTCATGTTGGGCAAGCTGGGTCGTGGGGGGAGCGGTTTGGTGAGGGAGACTTGGTGGTTGCGGTCGAGGCGCTCATCCAGAATCACCACGTCGCAGTTACTCAGGTCAGGGATGGGTGGTGCGGCGTCACGTGACAGCTATCAGCCCCTTATCGGGGACTGGGATTCGTGTCAACTTTGGCAAGGAGGTGGACAACGATTTCGGTTCTGTCTTACGGGGTGCAGTAAAAAGCTGTCAATGGAGTTAATATGGATTTTCTATGCGTCTTCTATCTATATGAGCATTTTACTAGAAAGCTTCTCCATGTATGCTCTCACAATGTGCCTCACTGCAGCGCCGTGGAGTACTGCTGTCCAAAGTACCTCGACAAGTTTAAGCTCCAACCCAGAAGCTTTGATAGAATCTTTGAAGAATTGGCAAATGCTCTTATCTAGATTCTATATTTCCGATTGTCGAATCCAAGCTCTATTTAGCCAGAATCACCCTTGCAAAGTCGTCTTTGGCGAGCTCCCATCTCTCGGGGTGACATCATGTCGACCCTGAATCCACCGGCTCCGAGCCTCCTCAGCCGGGTCGGACCCAATTTTCCACTCCGGCGGGTTCGCAGCTTTCTACCCTCCAGCCTCAAATCTTTCCGACTCAATCCAATTCCACCACGAATTCATCGCTAGAATGAAGCCTACGACGCGGCTGCCGCTGCGGCTGGTGCCCCGGCTCGTCAATACCCCCGTCTTCATCCGTCCTATTCACTCGACCGCTGCGAAGCCCGCCAATGTCGCCTCCATCGTCGGGACCGGCCCGCCTCCGCAGCCACCGCTGCCAGCCGCCGAGAATGTCCACCAGCGTGTCGCGAGGCGGAGGAGGCAGGCTGAGATGCTCAAGAACGCCAAGGAGCTGCGGAGTGCGAGCGGTGGAAAGGGCGGCGGTGGTCTAAGGAAGAGGTTCTGGAAGGATGTGAAAGTCAAGGAAGTGGATGGTAAGTGAAGATGACCAATTCTCTACCACTGATTGCGCGCAGTTATCTCGACGACAATGGACTGACAAGTATTCTTAAACAGGTACTTTGCAGATCTTCCTTGATACTCGGCCATTGAGGCACCCCGTGTCCAAGGAAATCGTCCGTCTCCCGACCTCGAAGCCCGACCTCGCCTCGGCACTCGCTCTCGAATGGGATCTTTTGACTTCGGCCCAGGATGCGACACGACAGCATCTCATCCCCCTCACAAGTCTTACCTGCCGAGCTCTCGATATTGCTGAAGCCGACAAGACATCGGGAGCCGAGATCTCGGATGTCCGAAATGCCATCGCTACTACGCTCCTACGATATCTAGACACCGACTCAATTCTGTGCTGGGCGCCCCCGGCTGGAGTGCACGACTTGAAGAACGATGCGGGAGAGTCACTCCGAGATGTTCAGAAGCGGACAGCCGAGGATATTGTGTCGTTCCTCACAACCCACGTCTGGCCGGGCATCACCATCGCACCCGTCCTTGACGGCCACTCGATTCTGCCCCAGGCGCAGAGCCCCGGTGTCCGAGAGGTTGTGCAAGGATGGATCACAGGCCTCGACGCCTTTGAGATTGCGGGACTGGAGCGAGCCACCCTGGCTGGCAAGAGTCTAATTGCGGCTGCACGGTTCATCGTCGAGTGGAGCGAGGGATCAGTTGGCAAGGGCGAGCTTAACCAGGGCAACAAGTTTGGCGTCGAAGAGGCTTCTGTTGCTACCAGTCTGGAGGTTGACTGGCAGACGGGACAGTGGGGAGAGGTTGAGGATACTCATGATGTTAACAAGGAAGATGTGAGGAGGCAGATGGGCAGCGTTGCGCTGTTGGTGTCGGGTATCCGCAAGGCTTAGGTCATTTGCCATGCATAATGATGATGATGGCATATGCTCACATGTAGAATAAGAAAAATGTATGATAGATATAAAACGGATACAACCCATATTGTGATGAAGGGTTAGATTGGGTGCTGAATGATGTGCATGATGGTTTTCTTCATTGGATGAACGGGTTATGCATCTTTGGTAGTACTTGTAGATATGGCTTTGCTATACAACAGATGAAGGCTTGTGTGGCTACAAAGAGATAGATCAACAACATGAGAGAGGATCTTCTCAATCCAGTCATCTTGTCCCTCATTCAATACCACGGCCTCAATGCATTACCAAATCTCACCACGTTGCCCTGCAAATTACCCTGGACTGAGGCGTATCTTGGCCGTTGAGGCTTGACCAGCTGACTCTAGTAATCCTCACGGCTTGTGCTCTCGGAGACTCTGCGTTCCGCATGCGAAATGAGACAAGGGACGCCAAGTAGCGGAAGAGGCCCAAGGCTGAGAGCCACTAGGATGAACCAGGGACCCTCAGGGCATGGGAAGGTCTGACTTGATCTTCGTTCAAGATCCAATCAAGGACAAGTTGAGGCATCACGGAGAAATAGTCTCGGGGATGCAGATGTCTTGTTTTTCTCTTGTCCACGTGTTGTTGTTTGGCGGTGTAATTGTCGTATTGGATTGTGTGGATGATTTCGAAACGAGAAGAGCACAAGGATAAAGATCCTCGTCTGCCTCACAAGGCGCATCCCGCCCCAATTTGGCATCCATCCATCTGACGGTAAGCGGAGACCAGGGCCATCCCAGGAAACAAAGTCCGAGCAATGCCACTACAGCTTATTCCAACCTCGATGGATGATGATGTCTATGAATCAACAAGCCACCACGACGTACCCGATCAAGACAAGAGTCTGCCCGGCAAAAGAGGAGGCCGCGCAAGCAAAGCCCCCCCCCCCCCCCCCACCCCACCC